>JABUQX010100087.1:0-27500 GCA_015478945.1 Trachelipus rathkii
ACCGAGAATTTATATATATAATATATGCAGTATTATATATATATATATTTACTTAAATATATATATATATTTATAAATATATAATATATAGTATATATATATATTATATTATATATATCTTATATATAATTAATATATAGTATTATTAATTATACTATTATTATACATTATATATATATATAACCTTTTTTTACTATTGTATATCACTGTCTGATTAGATTTATTGGAAAAATGGTATATTTTTTTATTATGTAACAAGAATACACTTTTTATGTCATCTCAGTTCCAAAACCTATATCCACCGTTCCGTTCCATTTAATCAACACGGGGGGCCTAATATTAAGTCGCAGGGGTTCTTGGGCGCCTAGCCTTTATAAGTTAGCCAGCCTACTGGTAATCATATTTATACTATATTATAAATCTCTGTTATACTATATATTAATACTATTAGAATTAATTCATGTTTTCGAAGTTTGATGTAACTAATCAATCATGACAAATAAAGTGAATATGACGAGAGCTAACGTAACTATAAAAATAAAATGAATAAAAATGAAACCTACATAATATATATTTCAATAAAACTAAAAAACAGATGAAATTAGAACAATATAAAAATTGATCTAGGTTAATTAATAAATACTAAATATAAACACCGCCAGTATGTATTTATTTTACATTTTATTACAAAACTATAATTAATTGATAGGACTAGAATATATCATATCTAAGATAATGAACTTAATTAGATTCTAACGCAGAGATATTTGCAGCAGTTATCTGATATAATAATACTATATACATATCGTAATATTTATACTATAATAATATATACTATTTATCTTATTTGTATATATACTACTCATATAATGATTTTAATTATTTATATTATTTTACTATATCTAGTATTTAGGTATTATTATACCTATTTATTATAAAGTTATATATAGTATAGTATATATATTATTATACTTATAGTTTATATATATATATATTACAGAACATGAATATATATACATAACTAGATTATATACTATATATCCACTATATATACTATAGATCATACCTATCTATATATATATTAGTAGTACTATATATGGTATAGCTATATATATGATTACTATTAGTAGTACTATCTATAGCTTTATTGAGTACTTATCCTTTATTTTATCATTTAATTTTTTATAAACATCGAGTCTTCAAGCAATATTCTTAAATATAATACTATTAAAAACGACTTAATTAAAATATATTATTAAATTATTAAGTAATCCTATTTATTTAATAATAAAAATATTTTTTCGTTACTTTTTTCTTCAATGTTTCTAGGTAAAAATATATTTCAATTGATTAAAAACTACTTTTGAAATCAAAATAACAATGGTGAATGATTCGTAGTAATAAACAGTTTGATGTATACAACCTTTTAATATTCCTTTTAATAATAATTAATAATCCAATAATAATATAATATAATAATAAAATAATAATAATAATAATAATAATATAAATAATATAAATAATATAAGGAAACTTAAAAAATTAATGAGATAAACGATAAAGATAATAAAACACACAGTGCAATACCGAATAATATATAAGTATACAACTGGCGTATCCAGGATTTTTTTCGGGGGGGGGCCAGACAAAAATCGTTTCTTATATATATATAGTAGTATAATATATATACTATATATATATATAATAATATTATACCTATATATTTATATATATATTATATATATATATATAGTATTAATATATATATATATTATATATATAATATATATAATTATTTAACCTCTGGACTTTGTTATAATCGGAATAAGATACTTAAAGATGATTTAAGTGTCTAAAACCTATTTTTCGGGGGGGCATGGTCTCTACACTGCCCCCCCTAATGGTTTATACGCCACTGTATATATAATATACTAATATATACATATATATATAATATATACATATATTAATTATATATATAATATAGCTTATATAATTATATATATTTAGTAGTGTATTATCTACTTGTAAATTGTAAACTCACGACTCATCCGAATTATATCTAATATTAATATATAATACATATAATATATATTGTATATATATACCTTAATATATATCTATATATATAATTATATGTGATATATCTATATATATTTATTATTATATACCTACTATATATATATATTATATATAGTAATAATAATAGTATTAATATTATATTATATAATATTATATATATATTATATTATATTCTATATATATATATTATATAGTATATCTATACTACTATATATATATATATTATATATATATATATTTATTCTTATAATATATATAGTCATTATATATATATAATAATATTATATATATAAGTATATAGATATTTATATATATATACACATATATTCTCATATATATATAGTAATTATTATATAATATATATACTTATATATATTTATTATATATATATGTATTTATTATTTATATATATTAATTCACCTCTGGTAGTAGTAGGAGGTAGTTTATTTCGGAGAAAAAAATGCCCTACTGAACCATTTTTTGATCCTTTTTCTGACCGCCAGGTTGTTTCCTGAGGGTGATTTTTACCTTGCCCCTTGACCTTTTTGGAAGCCCTTGACCTTTTTTTTGAAGAACACCGGATTTTTGAGACCGCTAATTTTTTTGAGAACAATTTTTTGAGAAACCAACGGATTTTTGAGAACTTCCTGAATTTTTGAAGAAACTCCTCACATTTTTTGAAGAAACCGTCCATGTTTTTGAGTTAACCAAATTTTTTTGAGAACCCTAATTTTTTTGAGTAAAATAATTTTTTGAGAAACCCTAATTTTTTTAGAGGAACTAGCCTAAATTTTTGGCCATCCTACATTTTGGCAAACTTCTAATTTTTAGCACCCTTTCGACGAACAATGGGTGGCGCCAAACGGTTTGCGTCAGCAACCCGTTGTTACGTTATTATTTCCGTTCCCCCCTATTTTACGGCCCGCCTAATTTTTCGACCGGAAGTGGCAATTTTTGCCTCACTGGTAAAATTTTTGATCTTCTTTAGGCTCTTAGCCCTGATTTTTTTTGATGTACTTTACCACGATATGTTTGAACTTCCACCTTGCCAGATCCCTTCTTCCAGGGTCATTTTGGCCCACGGTATTTTTGGCTACCCTTTGGTCTTTCACATGGGTCAATTTTGCCCATGGATAATTTAAATTTCGACCAACCTTTGGTATTGCCATGGGTCAATTTTGACCCACGGTAATTTTTGATCTTCGCCTTTAGGGGCTTAGCCCTATTTTTTGATGTCTTTACCGTGTTTGACCATGATATTTCGGCCTTTTACCTTGCCACATACCGTGGGTCAAATTTGACCCCGGTATTTTTTGTCCTTCCTTTAGGGACTGTTAGCCCGTTTTTATTAATGTCTTTACTTTTTGAACCATGATATTTAGCTTTGACCTTACCATACATACCATGGGTTCAAAATTTGTCTTCCCCGACACCACGCTTAACTTGAGGGCTTTGAAATGGTTCCGCATACCGTATTAGAAGATACCTAAATTAGGGATGTTCTAATTAGATGTTCCTAAATGAGTATTAGATGAAGGTGGCCAGGAAATGAGATACCGAGGTGAGTGAAAAAGTTGAGTGCCAATGAGTGGCCAACTGAGTGCCCAAGTGACCGTGCCAATGAAAGTGGCCAAGTGGAAGTGGCCACATAGTGCCCAAGTGAGTGCCACATAGTGCCACTTGAGTGGCCACTTTTTTCAAAGCCTTTCTAGCCTCCCCTGAGCCCGCGAATGCCCCTAATATGGGTGGCTACCCCTTAGGTTATATGGTATGAGGATTCGATTGGTGTAAAATATTAAAATTAGTTGCTAGGATGCTTCCTACTATGATTTAGTCTTTTTCTATCACTTATTCACTTATACACTACGACACTTATAGCACACATTTCCATATGACACTTATACACACTATGAGACTTATACACACCATATACACTTACGCTCACACCCACACACAGATACACTTACACTCACACACTCGGAGCTCAATGATGCCCAAACTTTGATGCCTCAACTTTGGAGGTTCATCTTTGATGAATTTCGTTTCAAATATACTACGAGTCAATCATTTTTACTACAATTGTACGAAAATTTTATTAAAACATTATTTTACATACCTTAAAGCAGTAAGCAGTAAAAACAATAGAGGTGTTATTACCTAACCCCTAAGGGATTAGTCAACTGCCTTGTGTTTTAGCTGCTTTACTGCTTTAACTTTCTGCTTACCTGCTTTAACATCATGTTTTACACTCTTTAACTTTCGCTTTAACTGCACTTTAACTCGATGTTTTACTCAGTGTTTTAACTGGCTCTGCTTTCACTGTTTTAACTCTCTGCTTTACTTCTTTAACTCATATATTTTAATTAACATTTATGTATATTCTTTAAATATTATTATTATATTTTGATTTTAAAATTTTTTTTTACTTTATTTTTCTATTTTATTTTTGTTTTAAACTATCTTTTTATTTATTATTTCTATTTTTATTTTTGTTTTAATACTTTTTTATTTTTTAATTTGTAATGTAAGAATAAAAACACACAGAGTTTCGGTTATATAAACATTTTATTTTAATAAAATTGTACGCAATTTTATTAAAAAACATATACTTTACCATACCTTAAAGCAGTAAAGCAAGTAAAATCATACGAGGTGTTATTACCTAACCGCTCAGGGGAATTAAAAAGTAAATGCCTTTTTTTTAAACGCTTTACTGCTTCTAACTTTTCTGCTTTAAAACTGCTTTAACTTCATGTTTTTTTACTGCTTGAGGACATTCTGCTTTCACTGCTTTAACTCATGTTTTTACTGGCTTTAAACTCTCACTGCTTTAACTGTTTTCAACTCTCTGCTTTAAACTGCTTTAACCTCATATATTATCTTATTTTAACATTTATATTAGTATTCGTTTTAGTATTTTTATTTTGTTTTAATACTTTTTATTTATTATTTTCTATTTTTATCTTTTGTTTGAATATCCCTTCTCATCTTAATTTTTAATGTTGTAATAGTAAAGAATAAAAAACCCACAGAGTTTCGCCCATCTAAACATTCTTATTTTAAATAAATTGTACGAAATACTTTATTTAACCAACATTTCTACTTTACCAACCGCTTAAAGCAGTAAAGCAGGGTAACAGTAAAAGGTGGTTTATTACGTAACACCTAGGGGATTAGTATGCCTTTGTTTTACTGTGCTATATACTGCTTTTAACTTTCTGCTTTTATCTCGCTTTAACTCATTGTTTTTATCTGGCTTTAACTTTCTGCTTTAACTGCTTTACTCATGTTTTAAATCTAGCTATATTAATCTTCTGCTTTACTGATTTTAAACTCTCTGCTTTCACTGTTTTAACTCTTTCTTGCTTTACTGTCTTTAACTCCATATAATTTATTAACATTATCGTTTTCTTTATTTATTTTTTATTATTATTTTTATTTTATTATTTATTATTATTTTTAGTTATTTTTATTATGTTATATATTTTTATTTATTTTTATTATAGTTATTGTGTTATTTACTGCATGCCTATTGTTATTATTATTTAGAACACACATACACACACACACACACACACACACACACCACACACACACCTACGACACACACACACATCACACTACACACACCCACACAACATACACACAGAAGGCACTCTCACATCACACACACCAAACAACACACTTACACTTTATATAAGACACACTTATTCACTATGACACTTTTATACTCACATTCATTATGACACTTACATTTAGCCCCATAGACACTTCATTTACACTTATGACACATGTGGTCACACACAACCACTTAACACTTTATACAACACATTCACTATGGATACTTATACACACATTCACTATGACAACTTACATTTGTCCAAAGACCTTTACAATTTACACTTACAGCTCACACACGTTCAGGCGCTCTTAGATCTTACTGTACACTGACACAGATTTACTTATTCACTAACACAGATTACTTACACTTTTTACACACAAGATTTTCAGCTTACACACACAACAGATTTATCTTAACACTTTGCACACAGATTTACACACACACACACACACACACACCCAGCAGCACACTCACTTACACATATACGTATAATTTATTAAAACATTTTATTATGTTTTAACTTATTAACACGTAACATTATAATATTACTCATTCAACTAACAACTAAACCTTATTCAAAGTTTCATTAAAACTTCTATCAATATAAGATCAAAACATTATCTTTGAACAAAGAATTTATTATTTAAGCGCGATGTTATCTATGAACTTTTGTGTATAAATAAACCTCTCTTATAACTATCCACAGTTTTAAAATAACTTTTTACTAAAATTTTATGAAATTTTATTAAAAACATATATTTTAGCGTACCTTAAAGCAAACTAAATCAGTAAATCTACGTAAAGGTTGCCAAGCGCCTAGCACCCCTCTCAACGCAAGCTTGCGCGTTATTGTTCTCTTGACTTACTGCTTTTACAATCATCTTTAGCCATTTTAATAAGTATAAAAATAACAAAATAAGTTGTTCTCAAGTTCTTCTCTGCTAACTAACATGTATTTTATTATAAATCATTCTAAGTTTTTATTTAAAATAACATTATTCCTTACAGATTATATTATTCGCTCGATGTTAACTAAAATATTTTCAAGTTTTTTAAATAATTCGGGTTTTCTTTTATTATTAATTATTATATCTATGTACATTGACAATCCATCACGAGAAAACACAACTACCCGCACTCTCTTAACAGATACGAATACTGACCATCTCTCTCTGTAAAATGTGTTGAGATAACTACTTTAGGTCTAAATTTAGGATAATCCTTTTTTTGTAACCCTGGGCGATTTAAGCCTAATTTCCAGGGGTCAAAATATATTTCAAACCTGACCTTTTTCTGTAAAATGTGGTGCTATAACTACGTTAGGCCTATCTTTAGGCCTAAATTTTAGGATACTCCTTTTTGTAGACGGGCTAATTTAATCCTAATCCAAGGTTCAAAAGGTATTTCCCGTATAGACAAGAATCATTGTTATTATTATTTTTTATAAATATATTTTCCAAACTGAACATCCTGGATCGGTAAGATCCTTTAAAGCAGGTAAAAAGGAATGTTTTCCTTACCTTGTGATTGGTCCGGGGTAATCCTTATCTCTATATGGAGGCCTCGTTAATGTGATTGGTTGGAAGAATTATAATGGTATCGTCTTGGATTGAAAATGTAACTTGTTCTTTTAATCTTGTATTGGGTTAGCGCAGGTGTGTGTTTATATTTTCTTGGTAATAGACGCTCAAACTCTTTTAAATCATAGTCACTTTTTAGCTGTTAAGGCAGATGGCACAAGTTAATTTAGATTTTTGTATTGAAAAAGTGTTAATAAGTTACGTTTGTGTATATCTAATTCATTTAATAATAATGACTTACTTGATGCGATTTGCTACGCCACATCATAGAATAGATAATAATTAATTCACTAGTTCATAAGCTAACCACTTCAAGGAGGCTCAGCATGAAGACCAATCCGCAAAGGGCAAAGCCATACCCCGGCAACAAACGTGGTGCGTTCCCGCCGCCGTCCCCCGCCCCGCCGCGTGCCGGGGCAGGCGCAATATTTCCGCGTTCCCGCCCCGCCGCGTGCAGTCCCGCATGGTCGTTCAATTAATCCCTCGCGCGTAAACCTGCCGGCCCGGTCGTGCGCGCCAGCCAAGGCGCAATATTCCCCGCGCGAATTATTATTTTAGAACACACATACACCCACACACGCACACATACACCACACACAACACACACACACACACACACACACGCACACTCACACGCCACTCACTTACACACATATAACGTATAAATTTTAATTAAAACATTGTTATTTCTCCTATTTTGGTTATTATAGCTTAGTGTTTATTTACTTCAATGCCTTATTGTTATTATTTAGAATACACATGCACACACTTAACAACACCACCACACACACACACGCACAGCACACACATCATATAACATTATTAATTTATCTAAAACATTTTTATTTTATTATTATACTTAGTGTCTTTTACTTCATCGCCCTATCTGTTATTATTATTTAGACACACCTACACAAATCACACACGCACACCATACACACACACAGACAGCGCGCACCTTCCTCCACCGCACACTCACTACACATATAACGTATAATTTATTAAAACATTTTATTTTTCTTTTATTATTATACGTTAGTGTTATTTACTTCATGCTCATTGTTATTATCTATTTACGAATACCATCGCACACACCCACACACACGACCACACGACACCACACACAATACCCACCTTCACCTACGCACCCACCCACTCGATATTATTGATCCACACTTCTAATGTCAGCTTTTGCATACCTCAACTTTGATGTTGTCTGCATCGTTTTGATGCCTCACTTTGATGTCTCAGTTTTGGTACCTCAACTTTGATTTCTTAGTTTTTGTTGCCTCAACTTTGATACCTCAGCTTTTGCTGCCTCAGCTTTGGATGCCTCAACTTTAATACACTTAGCTTTGGTACCTCGCTTTCAGTTGGTTCATCTTTATGATGACCTCATCTTTGTATGGGTCATCTTTTGATTACCTCACCGTTATTACGATATTCAGCTTATAACAGAGTTACATTTACCATATAGACCTTCACCACTTACACTTCATACACACATACATATACTCTTTATTCACATACGCACCATATCCATAGACACTCCTACGTTCGCCCATAGCATCACCCTTACACTCACGTCCGCACACACAATATATATATACCTATACTATATATATATATAATTATATATATATTAATATATATCAGATAATATTATATATAGTATATATATTATATACTACTATATACTTACATAATGATAATTATTTTTCATCTCCGGCCTTGCGGCGATTATTGCGCGCTCTGCGGGCGCTTCACGCGTTTAGCGGAGGTTACGCGCGAATCTACTCTGCGCTCTGCGGGGCCGCTACCGGCGGCGCGGGACGTGGCGGCCCGAAAATTCTTTGCGTCACTCGGGGTCGCACGCGCGGGCGGAACGTCGGATAATATTGCTGCCCTGCGGGTGCTACTGGGCGGGCGGGACGCCCGCCGGGACGCCCAGCAGGCCGTCGCGGGGTTTGGCTGCCGGTTTGCGGATATGGGCCTCTATGCTGAGTCTCGGTGGTTTCAGCGTTATGAACAGTGAATTAATTATTATCTATTCTAGTGAAATTAATAATTAATTCCTCAATGTAAGTATTTATTATAAATATCAATACACTTAGTAAACATAAAACACTTATATAAATCAGATAACTTGTGCAAGCCTTAACAGCTAACATCGACTATGATTTCGTAAAAGTGAGTTTGGGTCTACAAAGATTGTATATGGAAAAACATCACCACTGCTCAAATCAGATTAAACGAACCATTAAGTTAATTTTAAATGACGATGAGGAATACAAATTCTGGCAAGCCAATCACGCAATAACGAGCTGCCGCATATAGAGTATAAGGATTATCACCTGACAATCACAGTAACGGAAAACATTGTGCCTTTCATTACCTAGTCTTAATTATTGGATCCAGCGCGCATCCAAGCATGTTTCAGGTTGGAAATTTATACTTTCATAAAAAATAGGTATATAACAAATAGCACTTTCTTGTCTTCCATATTAGGGAATCACTTCCTTTCTGACTGGTATTAGGAATCGTAAATTTTAGCCCCGTCTAAAAAAAGGATTATCTTCATAAACTTTCACGGCTAATTTACGCGGCTAAGTCAGTTCATTGCACCCATTTTTCAACAATGAAAAAACGGTCATGTTCGAACACATCATATTTGGAACCTGGAATATTAGGCTTAATACTTTACTTCTGCCCAGGTTCCAAAAAGGATTATCCTAAATTTAAGACGTCAAAGTAGTTATTTCAACACATTTTACAGAGAGACGAGGTCAGTTCGTATTCTGTCAATTGTGACGTGCAGGGTTTAGTTGTGTTTTGGCTCGTGGATGGATTGCTCAATGTACATAGATAAATAATAATCATATTAATAAAAATGACCCCTCATTTATTTAAGAGAAAAAAAAATTTGAAATATTTAAGTTACATCGGTGGAATACCATTACATGTAACAGTGAATAATTTGTTATTTATTAAATAAAAACTCTAGAATGATTTTAATAAATAGCATGGTTATGCTCCTTAGCAAGAGAAGAACTTTATTCTTGGTTTATTTTTTTACCTTATTACTGGCTAAGATGTTCATCGCTAACAGCAGCTAAGTCCAGAGTAACAAAACAGCGGTTTCATAGCTTGGAATGTAGGAGGGGTGCTAGGCCTGGCTGGCCCTACTGATTTAACCTGGTTGATTTAGGTCCTGGCTTTAAGGTACGTAAAATATATGTTTTTTATAAAATTTCATAAAAATTTAAATAGTAAAAGTGTATGTGTTATTGCAGAGACTGTGAATAATATATTAAAGGATTTAGTACAACAGAAAAGTATAACAGTTAATACTAAATTCTTTGTTCAAAGATGTAATTAGGATATATAGATATATATATATACTGAAGTTTTTTCACCCTTAACTTTGAAATATTTTTAGTTGTATTTGAATGAATAATATAAAAAAGTATTTGTTTAATTAAAAAATAAAATGTTTTATAAATTATACGTTATATGTGTACGTGAGTGAGTGTGCGTGGGGTGTGTGTGTGTGTGTTGTGTGTGTGTGTGTGTGTGTGTCTGTAATCTGTTCTGCGTGTGTAAGTAAAAATCTGTGTGTGTGTTAAGTAAAATCTGTGGTGTAGTGTAATAGTATTATCTGGTTGTGAGTGTTAGTTATATCTGTGTCTATTGTATTGTAATTGTTTATCTGTTGTTGTGAGATTGTACAAGTGTTAATTATGTAAGTGTCTTTGTTGACAAATGTAATGGTCATATTGTGAATGGTGGTAATTAAGTAGATATGTGGAATTCTGTGTGTATAAAAGAAGTGTAAGTGTGGGTGAATAGATAGATAGACCACCCTGATAGTAATCAGATGTGAACATAGAGTAAGTCGCCTTCTATCGGGTAAATGTAAGTGTCATAGTGAATGTGTGTATAGTGTCATAGTGAATGTGTGTATAAGTGTACGTGTGTGTGTTCTATGGTATGTGTGTGTGTGTGTTGTGTGTGTGTGGTGTTGTGTGGTGTGTGTGTGTGGTGTCGTGTGTGTGTATGTGTGTTCCTACAATAAAAGTAACAATAGGCATGAAGTAAATAACACTTAAGTATAGTTTATAAAAATAGATACAAATAAAAACTCAATATAAATAATAAAAAATTATTAATAATAAATTAAATAATATAATAAAAGAACAATAATGTTAATAATTATCTATAGAGCTATACAGCACAGCACTAGGAGAGAAGTTATTAACAGTAAGCAGCATCCTCGAGTTAAAACAGTAAAGCAAGAAAGTTAAAGCAGTAAACATGAGTTAAAGCAGTAAAGCAGAAAAGTTAAAGCAGTAAAGACATGCAGTTACAAAGCAGTAAGCAGAAAGTTATAAAAACAGTAAAGCAGTAAAACAAAGGCATACTAATTACCTAGGTGTAAGGTAAATACACCTCTATTGTTTTTCTCCCTGCTTTTACTGCTTTAGGTATGTAAAGTATATGTTTTTTAAATAAATTTCATAGCATTTTATTAAAAATAAATGTTTTTAATAATAACCGGAAACTCTGTGGGTGTTTTTATTCTTGCATTACAAATTAAAAATAAAAAGTATTAAAACAAAAAAAAATAGAAAATAATAATAAACAAGTATTAAAACAAAATAAAATAGTAAAAGAAAACATAATCGTTAATAAAGTATTGAGTTAGAGCAGTTAAAGCAGAAGTTAAAAGCAGTATAACATGGGAGAGCTTCCAAATTAGTATAGTAAAGCAGAAAGTGTAAAGCCAGTAAAACATGAGTTTAACGCAGTAAACAGCTTAGAAGTTTAAGAGCAGTAAAGCTAGTAACAAAGGCATACTATCCCCTAGGTGTTAGGTAATAACACCTCTTTTGTTTTACTGTTTTACTGCTTTAAAGGTTGTAAAGGTATATGTTTTTAATAGGGATTTCGTTAGCAATTGTTAGTAAAACTAATGTTTTATATATCAGAGCACATCGTGAATTTTTTTTCTTCTTACATACATTAATTTTTAAAAATTTATAAAGTTAAACCAAGTTTAACTAAAATAACTGTATTTAAGTATAAAATATATGTTAATAAATATATGTGTTAAATAATAGGTCCGTAATGAGTTACATCTTAAATATAACTGAAAAATGAATTTTTAACTAAAAAAATGTTTAAGTATGAATTAAAAATTGAGGATGACAATCGTAGTATTTTGAAAAGAAATTCTTTTGAAATGTTTAAGTATGAAATAAAAATTTATGACTTGAAATTTAAATATTGTATATAAATATTTCATTTTCGGCTGAGGGTGGGTCGGCGCCTGTGTGTGTGCGTGGGTCCTCCACCTCCCTTTGCGGGAGGGGCTTGCTGCGCCCTGGTGGGCAGCTTATGACCTAGGGAAGACATTAAATATTAACTCTGTTCTATGATGTGGGTAGAGATGAGCCATCAAAGGTGATTTTATTATCAATGATGAATCATCAATATAGATGGTATCAAAAGATGACGACATCAAAGATGAGTCATCAAAGAAGAACCTTCAAAGTTGCGAGGCATCAAAAGCTGAGACATTAATGCTGAGGCATCAATGCTGAGCCATTAATGCTGAGGCATCAAGGCTGAGGCATTAATGCTGAGGCATCAAAATATCGAGTGTCGTGAGTGTAAGTGTAAGTGTACCTGTGGTGTGGGTGTGAGTGTAAGTGTAATATGGTTTAATGTAAGTGTCTATGGAAGAGTGTAAGTGTCTATAAGTGTTATAAAAATACTAACGCATAGTAGGAAGCATTCCTATGCAGATTGTATATACACCCAATCGATTTCGCTCATACTTATTACTAGGGGGTAGACAACCCCCTATTAGGGCTTTCTAGGGCTCAAGGGGAGGCTAGAAAACCGGCCTTGAACAAAAGTGGCACTCAGTTGGCACTATGTGGCACTCACTTGGCACATATGTGGCAACCATATGGCGCTTCATTTGGCACTACATTGGACTCACATTGGCAACTCCATTGGCACTGCGCCCTACAGAGAGTGTGTGAACCCTCAAAACCACTCTCAACACTTGGCACTCACCTGGCACCTTTCATCCTAAAATACTATTCATCGAGATCACATAAGTGCATGGAGAACAAATCCTAGGTACTCATCATTACGGTGATATCGCGGGCAACCGATGCAGACACGTCCTGATCTTTAAGTATTAAGACGTTGGTGGCAAGAGATGACAACGCATAAGGTAATATTGAGAGTGGTAAGTCAAAGGCTAGAATATGCATACGGTCATAAACAAGCCGTAAACGACACGTAGAATAGAGAACAAGTCACACAGAACATGGTGGTAGGGGGCTAAGGTCCCTAGAATTGGGAAAGAGGAGATTTCATTATTATACCAGAAATTAAGATTCCTGCCAATCCGACGTGGGTCGTCGACATTCTTGCCACAGCGTGCCTGCGCAGCTCATAGGCTATTATATGCGCAGGTGTAATAGACCATCCGCACATCAAACATTACTCATCGGTCAAATCAATCGCACTCTCGTTAGAACTCCACTAAAAGAATAATGTTATGGCCTTTCCTTATCCTTGTGCGACACTCCTGGATATGATTCCGCACTCGCTTATATAGCTCCCAAGCCATAAAGGAAACTATCCAAACCTACAAACAGCATTTACTATATTCCATTAGAACCTAACCACAACAAAATATCAACCCTCAAGTTCACTCTATCCGCCGCGGCTCAACAAGGCCATTAACATCTTGACCCGGTCATACTCTCATAAGACGCGACATTAATCTCTCTCAACTCAGTCGGTGGTTCTTCATTTGATCACTTACTGTTGCGGAAGTCCAGCCCCTGGACTGTATGTCACCTACGGGATGCACTTTTCGTTCACCCATCCGCTTACCTTCAGTCTCCCGCCGAACACTTTTACCACACCATTCACAATATAGGGTTGTTCCTAGAAACCCTCAATCATTATTCTCCAATTACTACGTATGCAAACTTTTTCTGAGGCTTTATAACCATATCTTTGATCTTGTTAATTCCGTTTTCTCCTGGGTTAGTACTTTAGTATATTCATTATTTATCTTCGTTGATGCTTTTATATTGTATTAATATTATATGTAGCCATTATAATTTCAATAGTTTCATGACTATATATCCAGATAATAATCATGTATATACTCTTTATTATTTATATAGATTTAACTTACAGGTGTAATTTATATTGTAGATAGAAACGGCCATTCTATTTCTTATTAAATAAGGTATCGATAAATATTAACTAGTAGTTATATAATCATTCCATTACCCCTCTAAGAAAATTTTACTATTTCACAACAAGAAATATCAAATATCCCGATATAAACTTTATTTGTTATTGTCTCGAACTGTAATTGATAAAAAAAAACAATCAATAGGTTAAAAATTGGGTGGGATTATCTAACTTTCAACCATGTAAGGTCGACCAAATATGATTTCGTGTCAGGATGATACTCATATTTATTTTATATATTGTATTATATTTTTAGTGTTAATTACTATATATATGTATATTTATATTATATATCTATATATATAGCCCGACGCTATATTTATTATATATATTTTGTTTAATTCTTATTTTTTTGTATAATACTTTTCCAAAACGGTCGGTGAGGAAATTGTGAATTCTGGGTCAAAGAATTTTATCCAGGATACTGTAAAAAAAAAAAATAATAAAAAACAAACAAATAAACATCAACTACAAGCTAAGCTAGTTTAAAGGATACATTTTGGAATCCTTGTACAAATTTAGTTAGGAAAAAATGGTGAGAAATAAAAGGATCACAAAAAAAAATAAAAAGGTAAAATTGGTGCTTTATTTTTCTGGGGGAGCTCTGAGGCGCCGGCGGGGAGCGTAGTATATAGCTTATTGATTGGGTAAAGGTATTACACGGCATCGTAGGGCTTGGAGCCCGTACGGAACCAAGGGACGTTTGTTCCATCCCTGGTAAGGGGCGAGGGGCGAGAACACCCGCGACCGGCCATATGAGCCATGAGAGCGGGGGTTGGGGAGACCCTCTACCCGGTAGGGGAAATAGTCCACCCCCGGTAGTTCCCGGAAGGCGAAGGACCCGCGACTGCCGTGCCTCATGATGCGTGGCGTATAGCGCCTCGGGGTATATTTTAGTTAAAAAAAAACAAAAACACATTTATTAAAGTTGATTTATTTTAACGAGTAAACGTTAAATTCTCCTAATAGGCTCTTCTATCATATTAACATATAATTAATTAAGCAGAATTTTTTGACATTTTTTTACTCAGGGATGTCTAATAATAGTAAATTCCTTTTCTGGTAGCTATTGAAGAGTTTTTGGTTTATGAGATTTTTTTAATTTTGTATGTTTAGTTATTGCCTTATTGAGTTACTTTATTTTTTAACTTTTATTTACTTATTAACAAGTTTTCCGCGGCGCTAAAGCAAATATATTGTGATGAAGAGCATCACTTCAATGAACTCATGCTCGTGTTTTTATGTATTGGAATTATCTTTGAGGAGAAGATTTAAGTAAAACAGATCGTTTCGCTGTTGTTAAAAGATAGTGGTCCGAGGGAGTTTAATCTAACGAGTATAAGCAGCCCAGTATGTAGTCTACATTAGCGATACAACGACAGTCAATAAATAAATATCTAGTTGTTAAACCGCAGGCAATGATTATGAGAAAATTCGAGTAAGTTGGAGTATAAATGTAAAAAAAACTCGCCGAAAAGATAGCTCTTTTTTGGCTTTGAAATTAGGGATTACAAATAATTAAAATAGTTGTTATAGAAGGGATAGTAAAAATGGTAGCTATTCAGCTCTAAATACTAATTCGGGAAATTCCAAAAAGTTTTATCCCTAAAAACATTTATACTAACGAAACGGATCCATTCCCGGATAATGACGGATAGTCTGTCGGAACGCAATACGCAGCAATATACCTTCACTACACTCAATAAACTTATTCCATTATAATTTCTACAGTTCCCTTTGCATCTTTCATGATACTATATATATACTATATATATATATATATATATAATATGCGTATATATAATAATATATATTATATATATGATCTGATGATATATATAATATATACATATAATTATGTTTTAATATCATATTTATATATATATATATATATATTATATAGATTCCGGGCTTGTACGAAAGGGATGTTTAACCGGATCTATATCGAAGTGGAAGAGGGAGTTTGGTAGATCGGGTTTGTATTTCGCGGATATTTCGAAGGCAAGTATAGAGGGCGGCCAACGGTTTTTGCCAATAAGTTTTTGTCATGATTATATTTTTTAACTACAATAGGAATGTATCTACTCTTTATCGAATAGATGTTAATTAATCGCGTGCAGTGATGTCCAAAAGGAGTCAGGTTCTCGGCCTAGCGGGGACCGAGAGAGGGGGGGTACTATGTTATTCGTACCTGCCCCCTCTGTTTCCCCGTTCCGCATCGACGCCACTGGCAGTGAATACAGGGATAAAGAGAGAATACTCAAGAAAGGAATATAGAAAACAATCGAAATTAAACAGGAAAAGGTATGAGAAGACAATTAACACAAGATGGAGGTTAAGGTATATGGATAAATTTCAGACAGTGATGAATACTGTAGGTATCTTTGGTTCTTTATCTAGATTGGAGTTTAAGTGTTAACACGTCTGGGACAGTGTTTTATGGTTATGGAAAGGAATTGGGTGTATAGCTCAGAGATATTTCGATACTGAGAGTTACTATGATGTTACTGTAATTGCTAAGCATCCTTTTCAAGCGAGGAAAGTCCTATATATATATACTTATATATAGTAAATTATTTAAAATTAAAAAATATAATATATAATACTATATAATAATATTAATGAATGATAAATATATATGGAATATATATAATATATAGATTAATAAATATATAATATATTATACGTAATATATAAGTATATAATACCTAAATATAATTTGGTTAATGTAAGTATATAATAATATACTAGAGTATAGTAATGACAGTATATATAAAATTTGACAGTGTTGATTTCCGTTAAAAGCTTATAACATTCAAATAAGTAGGTATTAAAAATCATTTGAATAGAATTGTGAATTCTTTGGTCTGAAATTGTTGCACACCAAATAATATTTATTGTTTGAAGTGGAAATGTATTCAGAAAGGAAAGGAATTAGTTATTCGAAGGCTCGCTAGTCTGGACAAGGGTGATATAACAGCTTAGCCACAAAAATGATTAATGTGGACTAGATCAAGGACAGAGCAGCTTTCAAATTTTGAGTTCCTTATGAAGATGCGAATGTGGGACAGCTCACAGCAAGGGTTAGAAGTTGAAAATTTCTGCAAAGTCAGCTTTATTTCGAACTATGCCGTTGATTCTAAAAGGTAAAAATCAATACTAGATTGTTTGGAAACAATTAATTACACGGACCATACCCTACGCAGCCGACTACTTAAAAGCAGCTTAGATAGAGAAAAGTATAAAAGTTGTCAATCTACTAACAGAAAAACTCACTATTTCCAGTGACAATAGTAAATAAAACGGTGAATAGTAAACAATATCTTCGCCTGCTCTGAGTATAAATCACTTCTAGTGTTAACATCGTCCGTGTGCTGATTAGTGTATTCTTGGTGTGGTAGCCAGTTCCAGTTGTTAGTTTAAATATAATGATCTGAAAGAATTTTGGAATGGTACGCCCTAGTAAAGCTTGATAAAGGTTAGCAAGTTGCGCAGGATTGAGCACAAAAGTTATTGTTCGTAATAAGATATCTCATAAAATAATCGCGATTCTTAATCAAATGTATCTACTATGTCTGATTTAAGTGGTTATGAAGACGAGTATACAATGATAAAAAGACTTGTTTCTGATAAACCAGGTTTCAAGTTTGAGAAAAGGCCTGTACATGATTCAATTCGAAAGAAAACATATTTTGAAGTAAAAGCTCAGGAACAGGAGACTGTAATTAGATCATTAAATTCACAAAAGGAGGATTTGGAGATTCAGGTCCATCGCCTCTCAGTTCAGCTGCAAAATTCTGTTCGAGAAAAAGAAGTTTGCCAGGAGCAACTTGATATTCTTCAAACTAAGTTGAATGAAAAGAAACAACAAGAGTATTTTGAGTTAATGAAAGATAAAGTAAGTTTACAAGGTCAGAATGATGCCTTGCGACAAGAACTTAAACACTATTCACTTACCAATGCCGATCTTGAAACTAAATATCGGCAAAGTATGAACGATATTGAAAGACTTAAAAATGAACATGTTACACTAAATGACTCAGAAATTGATTTGAGAAAAGGAATGAAGAACTTAGAAAGTTTGAACCTAAAGTTAAAAAGTGATTTAAAATCCCTTTCAGATACCGTAAGTATCCAACGAAGCCTTACCAAAGATTTAAAGTTACAACTAGTAGATAAAGAAAATGCTATGAAGGATCTGGAGCTAAAACTTGAAACACAGAAACAGGAGCATGATAATTACGAAGAAGTAATAAATTCCTTGAAAAATTGGAATGTGGAATATTCCAAAAGGGAAGAACAACAAAATATTGAAATTAAGCGGCTGGAAAACGTTGTAGTAGAACTCACAGGTAAACTGAAATCGTCAAAAGACAACAGTGACTGGTATCAATTACAAGTGAAGAAAGTACAAGACCAAAACTTGCAGCTGCAGAATGAATTAGCTGAAACTAAAAGCTCCTTGTCTATAGTATCAGCAGATCGAGATCGATGTAAACAAGTTGTAGAAAAATTGAATGTTGAAATTGAAGATAACCGTGTAAAAGCAATGAGAGACAAGTCTCTTCTTTTAGTTCAATTAGAAGAGTTAGAAGCAGATATAAGGGAAAGAGAACTAGCTCTTAGGCATTTAGAGGAAGGAACATCGGGGTCTAATGTTGTAAAATTAAGTGAAGATCGATATAATAAATTAGAAGAAGATCGTCAAAGACTGCAGGAATTAAAAATAGAGATGAGAGACAATTTAAGGCAAAATGACTCGTTAAAAGAAGAAATAATGCATAAATCATTTACCGCTAAGAAAAATGAGGATATAATTCGTGATCTTCGTAAAAACCTTGCCGTTACTCAAGAAAAGTTGACCTCTAAAAAAGTATTCATAGACTCTTTAAATGAAAAATTAACAGATTCTAATACAAAACTTGAAAATTCTTATGAAAAAATCAAAGAATATGAGTCAGCCATGTCACATTTAAAAGAGCAGAAACTTCAGCTTGAAGCCGCAACGTTAACTGCTGAGCAAGATAAAAAGCAAGTGGATGAAACAATCATCAAATTAAGAGAAGATTTGAGCAAGCTTACCTCTAACTTTTTTAGAATGAAGCATGATTTATCTGCAAAGGATAAGCAAATTGAATTTCTCGCTACCCAAAATTCTGAGTTAAATAACTCTGAAAAGCAAAAATCTTCACAAATTGAACAACTGAAGTTACAATTGAAAGACAATATGTAAGAAACTTGCAGACTATGTAAACGTTTCATGAAATAAATTGATTCATATAGAAAATGAATTGCCTAAGTTTCAAACGAATGAAATGAGTTCTATAAACTATCAGGTGTGGAAATTATTCATGTTAAAATCGCAAGTGTGAAGAGTGCTGAATGTGAGAAGAATTACCATGAGCCACTCATCTTAAATTTAATGGGACGAACAAATACGTAAGTATAAAAAGGGGATGTTATTAACAAGTATTAAGATATGAAGTGCCTAGCTTAAAAACGTCGATTATGAAATTAAGAGTAATTTAGACGGATGAGTGTTATGTATGAGGTCAAGATACGTGTGTGCTAAAATGACCGCATAAGCGATAATACAAGGTGAGGTGTGAGGGGCACGCTAGTCAAAGGATGTCACTGGGAAATGGGATCATGAGGGCAGAACATTAGAGGGGTGATTCTAGACGGACGGTCAAAAGGGCTAAGCGCATCAGTAGAACCAAGGTACCACTGGTGCTCAGTAAGTTATTCTCCTGCGGGGTGGAAATGCAGAACGGGCCTAGTCGGTCGGAGGAGGGAAAACCTAGTTAGGGAGTGGGCGTCTGTGGGAAGGGGGGCGGATGGGGGTAAGTACAACGGGTTGCGTGTGACGCACGTGGCAGGCACCCTTTCTTTCGAAGGGCTAAAAATTAGGGGTGCCTTCGAAGTTAGAGGGGCCAAGAAATTTAAAAAGGTTGGGGTTGTCGCCTAAATGTTGAGCCGAAGAATTATGTGTCAAAAATTAAGGGTTCTCAAAAATTAGGGTTTCAGAAAATTTAGGGTTCTTCAAAAAGTTAGGTGTGCAAAAATATGACTTTCCTTATAAAGAGTAGTGTAAAAATCCTTTGAGAGGTTCCAGAAATTGACCCGATGTAGAATCAGTTGGCCTGAGAAGAAAGTTGTCAAAGGGCCCAAAAAGGTGACGCCAAAAAAGGTCAAAAGGTCAGAGTAAATAATTCGTAGCTCAAGACAAGGGTCGGGTCAGAAAAAAGGCTCAAAAGGTGCAGGTCATTCTTTTCTCTTGGATTCACGAAGATTAGCTCCCCTAGCTACTTGTCCTGGTGTATGAAAATTAGCTAATTTTCCGCCAAAGAGAGAAGCCCACAAGAGTAAAACCTATTTTCGTATCAGTACGGAAAATACCCTCTTGAAAAGATAAGTTTGCCACTCCAGTCACTCTTGTTTCTAACACAAAGACATACGAAAAGTTCTTTCTCCATGGTCTGAGGTATATTAAAACTCATCGAGAAACAACTAAATTTCGTTTTTTCTCCTGGTTCCATCACGATTCCGAGAATGCCACATGCAGGGGCATTCCAAATATCTGTGGTTCCGCTTCGCTATCTTCCTTATTTACGTTTCACTAGAGTGCACCTGCTGGCTGAAGAATAAGCCTGGTCTTAATAAAGATCGTACGCTAGTATACCTCCCATGTACTTTCTGGGCAAAGGCAATGTCGAATATACACTCTGCTTGCTTGCATGCAGTTATATTTGACGATTCGCGGGCTTCTTTTCTGGCATTAAGCTTTTTTCACACCCAGAAGTAAGGTTAGGGGATGTCGAAGCTTTGTCGCCTGGAATAGAAGATACGAAATGACCATGGGAGACGTTGGTGCGCCTATTTGTTATTGTTGAAACGCTCACTCTTTTCCATCTTGAAAGCCATGTGGCCGACAGTTCTATTTTTTAGTGATGTGGGAAAGGTTCCCCCTTCCATCGAAGGGTTTGAATCCAACCAGTGAGCTAGTGCAACTTAACCAATGCCAGAAGTGAAATTTGTATGGTCGTCAATATCAGTATCTCATGAACGTTGGTCCCATGAGAGAGTTTACGAAACTTTCACCCCACAAATACCAAGGAAGAACAGTTGGCATCACGAAGCATGTAAGAACCATCAATGGAAGATAGTAATCCTTTTGGAAACAACGACTGGGTCATTTTAAAAGGTCCCATACAAGGGTTTACCTTTTTCTTTTGGCGGGGTGTTCCCAAAACACTTTCTAGGTCTGTCGTGGGGTGCCCTGTAGATTTCGGTACAAGACCTCATTCAATTTTCGACCAACACCCTGTTGATCTTCCATCGGGCGTCCCAGATGTGGGAATTATAGAGGAACCACGGACAGAATTTTCCACCTCACCTCTTGAGCCTTATGTGTCCTTTTGTAGGGGGAAGGTCGATTCTGTGCATCGTTTTTGCAGAAGAAATTCCTCTGTAGAATTTGAATTCGCGGTGGTTCTCTGGAGCACATCAATCCCATTAAATTTGTCTCTTTGTGTGGAACCTCCCGCTAGAATTTATTTGCGATGTGTGTACACTGGACACAGTAAGACAAGCTTAAAAGCATTCCGTAAAGGTAGCTTCGCCCTTTTGTATGAATTCTGTAGGGTCTCTCTTTGAGAATTGAAATGACAACCCCTAAGACATTGGGTTGTGGGGCACCCTAAACCTTCCCTTTATTTTGGCGATAAACCTCCTAATCTATTTTATTTCCGGGCCACAACGCACCCTCGTGGATTAGCATTTAGGTAAATAATAGGCTATGGAGACAATGGCACTCTTGATACTTCTCTTCTGTCGGCCCCCTATTTTTTGCACACCATTACTTCAGCGCTCGGGTAAGAAAATATAGAGAATATAATATGGCAAGCGGTGCGTCAACAACACGTGGAATTGGGAGAAAACAGCAGTGTAGAGATCTAGCAAACCCGTGTACGTGCAAGTAAGTATCACACCTTCACAGGCCTAAAAAATTACGCTTGTATGGTTAAGGATATCGCAACTTAGATTTTATCACTTTTCTTAAGGGACGACTCTTAAGTGTTGGAGCATAAGGTTGTTGCCACACGGGTAATTTTCTTTGGTTGGTAATCCTTTATAAAGGGTGTCTTACGCTATAATTTTTTTTGAGAATTGGTGGGTTATCCATTGTTATATTGACTCCTGGAATTTCCACTGCAAAATTATTGGTGCGGCTATGTACTCGCTTGCTTTCATTTCATATATGATATTGGAGGTTCAGGTTTTTGCAATGCCCAAGTGTATTTTATGGGTATACTTTTGGTTCTTCTATCAGGACATAGCGTGCCGAACCCTGAGAATCATATTCTTCTTTCGGCGAGAAGACGCGAAGGTAATTTGACACAATATGTTGGCATCTGAAAGGTAGGTCTTCCTCAAAGTGTAGTAGGTCTTTCGGAGTGGAGAATCGGGAAGTTAAATCTTCCCCAAGGGGTAATACGTCTTCGGAATCTGATTGGAGAATCGGATAAGATCGAATATTTCTCAGTATTAGTGTTTTTAATTTCGCCAAGCTAGACTATGTAATTACTTAATTTTACTTGCCACGCCCAACGTTTAATTGTTTATAGAATTTTCTTGCATTTAGTTAGGCTTGATATTAGCCCAGTATTTACTATGAGAGATTGCTCTTTACCATTGTTGTTCACGCAAACTTCTGAACTAACATTTTAAGATGAAGTTTGTCGGTTTGAGAGTTTGATAAACGAAGCCTAGACTGGCCACGAGAGTATGCCTCATGCCTCCGGTGTGGAGATTGTCACAAATTTTGTACTTGCTTCAGACTAGCTTATTGGCGGACTGGGGTGATTTTGTGATGTTACGTCTTCCTTTACGGGACTTCAAGCCCGTTTTTAGATCGTCCTTGTTCAACCTTGTCATTGTGATAAAACGCATGGGTATCATAATTGGGTTGGGACGAGAAGGAACTTCTGTCTATGCCGGCATTTATACATACCTGACACTGAAAATATAATACCATGGGTCAATCTTTTGACATACTCTTACCGTCGGCATTACTTTGATTCTTTTAGATGGGCTTGATATTGTAAGTCCTGACTTATATTAGATGAGTACTATTACATATGGATTTATACGTATCAGTCATAGGTGAATAAGGTCTTACCTTATATAATATTATATATATTATATACGATTATATTCTTAATATATCAGCTATTGATATATTAGAATAATTGGGTACTAAATATAAGTATATATATATAAGTGGGTAATTTATATCTTATATATAAATATATATAACTTATATATATAATATATATATATAGAATAATCATAGATATATAGAAATTATATCTACTATATATCACTTATATCATCTAAGGTGACTAGACCGTGCATCTCTCCACTTAATTTTGCATGCCGAGATGCTGATATTCCGATCCGATACCCCAATTAAAAAGTTGGCCTGATTCCGTGATTTCCGACTCCCGCGATTTTTCCGATTAACCGATTACATAGTATATACATACTTACTTCTATTATACCGTTACTACTATTGGTACTATAACTTATCGTAACATGTCTATATCCTGATATAGGTAGACTACAATTACTATACGTATATACTAATACTAATATAATATTATATAAATATATCTATATATATCTTATATATATTTGTTTCCGGATTTATATTGCTATATATATATATTAACCTATATATTATTGCATATATTATTATATAGCGTATTTAGAGGTATGAAGTATATTAATATTATATTACAGATTATTATTTATATCTACTATAGATTAAGAGTACGGAATTGGCAATACCTATCTATACTGTACTTCTATATATTTATAATATACTACGCTATATTATATATATATTATAGTATACTTATATATATATAATTTATGGTATACGTTTTTTTGTGCATAAACCGCACAATTATTTTTTATAATTTACCATCTTAAGGTAAGGGTTCAAACCCACTTATTTTTTACAGTGATTTTTATGACAAATTTATCTTTTTTTTCAAAAATCTATACTGTCTAAATATACCTTTATTATATAAAGTATTATACCCTATAATATACTATTCCAGACCATAGTCTCATATATATATATACTACTTACATATTATAATATAATTTATATATTATATATATATAGATGGCATTATTGAGGACTAGTTGCAAAGAGTGTAAAAAGCAAGGTTAATGCCTGGAATCTTGCTTGTATAACCTCCTGCCCATCAATATTAAGTCCATAATAAATTTTCTAATGAGAATAATGACAATTTATTTTCAAGGATTTTTTAAATGATATCGAAAAATTTCCTCAAGCTAATTTTCAAGACAATTTCGAAAGTCAGCAGTGCTACGGGTAGAGAATTGCGTGAAAAGGCTGAAACTCGAAGGATGCATTAATATGTTGTTCATTAGTTTGCTAGATACCAATGAGGCTAGGTAAACTTTAAAAATGAGGTATTTGCAGTTATCAGCTTGTCATCGCATTACGCTTGTATTAAAGACAAGTATTTCCTCTCTGCATTAAATTTCTGATATCTGTATATTGTTATTTTCTCCACCACACGTTCGTATATAATTTTCACAAAAGTTTTTTTTTATATTTGAACTGAGAATTAACGGGATACGTATTGGGACAGCACCTGACTTTTAATGCACCGCCTCTTATGAAACCAAATGTCTTGCAACTATTAAAAATGGTTGGCAAATCCACTGCGATCATGTTCTCCAATTGGTCTGGGAATCTTCTTGGATTCAGTCATTTATTATGCCATATTTTGGTTTTGTTAAAAGTGTCTAATCAAAGTTGGTTGCTTAGAACATTGCAAACTCAGTTTACTCCTTTTAGTTTCTAAAATATTTACCGAGAGATCTTTTTCTTTTCTGTCCTTGTCTTTCCTTTCTCTCTTTTCTCTCTCCTTAAATTCTTTTGGATGCTTAACTTTAGTATTCTACAATGTTTAAGCATAAATTTTGTTAGTTGAATAGGAAGCCACCGTCTAATTGGTTCCTAGCATATGATTATTATAGGATTTTGGCCATAAATTTGAAAAATAGTCTTCTTGATGGTCACTCCCTTAAGCTTAGTGTCGAATAATTTCCAAAGCTTAAACTTTTTGAATTTACAGGAATAGATCCTTCTTTGCTAAGGTTGATTGGTAACTGGCTTGCATCCAGGATTATACTCTTATTTGAGTGAATCAGCAAATGTGGATAGATATTTTAAGTTATTGAATTTAAATTTTTTACCTATTTTAGTATATATTTTAAAATAATAAAAATCTGAAAGAGTAAATTTTTAGTATAACTAAATATATTTAAATATATAATTAAGTGATATATTATATATATACTAGTATATATATATATATATAGTATGTTATTATTCAACTATAATATTCTATATATATATATATATATATATATTTATATATATATAGATATATTATATTGGTATGTATATAATTATGTAGTATATTTAATATATATAGTATATATATGGATATTTCATATATATAGGAATAAATAGGGTCTATGTAATGATATAGTAAACTTACTATATATATTTATATATATATATATATATAAATAGTATCTATATATACACTATATAATATATATACTTATAGTATGGTTCAAAGTACATTATACGTATATATATTGTATATTTATATATATATATATATAGACGACTATCATAGTAATATTATTTGTATATTAGTATAGTATTATAATTATATTTAATAATATTCATGTATATACATTTATATATATATTAATATATATATATATATATATATTTGCCTTTAACTACTATTATATATAATATATATAGTATAGTATACATTAGAATCACTCTATGATCAAAATCAAAAGTTTAAATATCTCCGATGAAGCCTATGATGATTATCTTAGGCATGCTAAAGATGCGCCCCTCAATCCAGTTTTCTTAATTAAATAGAATTAGAAGAACTGAACATTTAAAATTCCAATATGTGAGCTTCTTAGCATGTCTTTGAAATATCATCAAAAGATCGAATAAAAATTAATTTTCCAGATTGTGTCGCAAAGAATCGGTCCAACAGAATCGGTACAATTCCTGCCCGATTCGCGATTCCGAATAATCCGACTTACCTAGAAATAAAGCACCCCGGATTTTCTTTCGATTCGCGATGGCTGATTTCGATTAATCGTCCCATCATAATATATATATATATAACTAGAGTATAATAATAATAATAAATCAAATATATTACAGTAGTATATATATATATGTGTATGAATTATAGTAAATATCTCATTTCAATTATATATAATATAATTTATAATATAATATATATATATATATATAGCTAGTATATATTATGTTATATATTATTGATATATGATATATATATATATATAAAGGTATATATTATATATATATATATAACGTCCATTGGGTCTTGAAGGCATAAAAGTAACTAGAACAAATCTGTGTTCAATTAGGTATATGTCAAAAGGACGATAAGGTTTCAAATATGCCTCTTTAGCAATGCATGGTTTTCGTATTAGGAAAGAATAAAAGCTTCATAGGAAAAAAGGAGAAAATTGAAACTAGATCTTCAATTTTTAAGACTGTTTTATACAAAGTAGAATAAAATATCAAACGAGAGTTTCTTCAGGTTGTTCAACTAACATGCGAAAATCTTTTGACTCTGTTTTATGAAGGATCACTGGTAAGACAGTATTAACTACTCCTTCGTACTTCAGAAATAGGAAATATCTATCAAACAAGAATAGGTAGTCTAAGGACCTAAAACTGCTAGCTCACAGTAACCATTATAAAGACATAAAATTAAATGACTACCTATTAGCCGATTCTGACCCTGGAT
>JABUQX010100087.1:32500-35000 GCA_015478945.1 Trachelipus rathkii
TAATTAAGAAGCCTCATTGACCCTTCCAGAATGTCCCAGTCAACCCATAATAAATAATAAATAAGAATAATACTTAAGAAGCCGTATGGGCCTATCTAGACTGTCCCAGTCAACCAACAATAATTAATAATTTAAAATAATAATTAAGAAGCCGCATTGACCCCTCTAGAATATCCTAGTCAACTCAGAATAAATAAGAATAATACTTAAGAAGCCGCATGGTCCTTTTGAGACTGTTTGTTCGCCATTGCAACCAATAAAATTAATAATTAAGAGCAGCATTGGCCCCCACTAGAAATGTCCCAGTCAACGCCATAATATAATATAAATAAAGAATAAACTTAGAAGCAGGCATAGGCTATCTAGACTGTCCCAGTCAACCAATAATAATTAATATTTAAAAATAATAATTAAGAAGCCACATTGATCCATCTTGAATGTCAAAATCAACTCATAATAAATAAGAATAATACTTAAGAAGCCGCATGGTCTTTTTTAGACTGTCCCAGTCAACCAATAAAAATTAATAATTGAGAAGCCGTATTGGCCCCTCTATAACGTCCCAGTCAACCCATAAAAATTAAGAATTAAGAATAATTTTTTATAATAATTTATGTAATTAATGAATAGTATTTATAATTAAGAAGTCACATGGGCCTACCTAGACTGTTCCAATCAACCAACAAAAGTTAATAAATAAGAATAATAATTCAGAGGCCGTATGGGCCTATCTAGACTATCCCAGTCAACCCATAACAATTAATAATTAGGAATAAATTATTCTTAATTATTAATTATTATGGGTTGACTGGGACAGTCTAGATAGGCCCATGCGGCTTCTGAATTATTATTCTTATTTATTAATTATTATGGATTGACTGGGACATTCTAGAGGGGTCAATGTGATTTTTTAATTATTATTCTTAATTATTAATTATTGTTGGTTGACTGGGACAGTCTAGGTAGGCCCATGTGGCCTCTTAATTATAAATACTATTCATTAATTACATTAATTATTATTAAAAATTATTCTTAATTCTTAATTTTTATGGGGTGGCTGGGACATTCTAGAGGGACCAATGTGGCTTGTCAATTATTAATTTTTTTATTGGTCGACTGGGACAGCCTAAAAAGGACCATGTGGCTTCTTAAATACTATTCTTATTTATAATGAGTTGACTGGGACATTCTAGAGGGATCCATGTGGCTTAATTATTATTTTTAATTATTAATTATTATTGGTCGACTGGGACAGTCTAGATAGGCCATGTGCAGCTTCTTAAGTATTATTTTTATTTATTATTTATTAATTATTTGACTGGGACATTCTAGAAGGGCCTATGTCATTGCAGAGTTTTAATTTTTAATTTTAATTGGTTGACTGGAACAAGTCTAAAAATACCATGGGTATGCGGCTTTCTTAAAGTATTATTCTTATTTATTTATGAGTTGACTGGACATTCTAGAGGGGCCAAGTATTATTCTTAATTATTATTTTTTATTTTAATTATTATTGGTTGACTGGGGACAGTCTAGATAGGTCATACGGCTTCTTAAATATTATTCTTATGTACTATTTATTATGGGTTGACTGGGACATTCTAGAGGGGCCAAAGCGGCTTCTTAATTATTAACTTTTATTGGTTGACTGGGACAGTCTAAATAGGACCATGCGGCCTCTTAAGTATTATTCTTATTAATTATGGGTTGACTGGGACAATTCTAGAGGGGTTAATGCAGCTTCTTCATTATTAATCTGAATAGTAATTAAGAAGCTGCATTAACCTTCTCTAGAATGTCCCAGTCAACCCATAAAATTAAGAATTAAGAATAATTTTAGAAGGCCGCATGATTCCATATTTTAGACTGTACCAGTCAACAATAAAATTAATATTAAGAAGGCCGAATTCGCCACTCTAAGAATGTCCCCAGTCAACCCTAATAAATAATTAAATAAGAATAATATTTAAGAAGCCGCATAGGCCTATCTAGACTGTCCCAGTCAACCAATAATAATATATATTAATTAATAATTAAAATAAAATTAAAGAACCGCATTGGACGCCTCTAGACTGTCGCCAGTCACCTCATAATAAAATGAGAATAATCTTAAGAAGGCCACATGGTCTTTTTTAGACTGTCCCAGTCAAGCAATAAAAATTAATAATTAAGAAGTCACATTGGCCGCCTCTTAAATGTCCCAGTCAACATATATTATCAAATAATAAATATAGAATAATACTTAAGTAAGCCGCATGGGCCCTATCTTGACTGTCCCAGTCAACCAATAATAATTAATAATTAATAAATAATAATTAAGAAGCCGCTTTGACCCCTCTAGAATGTCGCAGTCAACTCATATAATAAATAACGAATAATACTTAAGAAGCCGGATGTTCCTATTTAGAACTGTACGCAGTCAACGCATAAAAATTAATATTAAAGAAGGGCCGCATTCGCCACTCTAGAATGTCCCAGTTAACAATAATAATAAATAAGT
>JABUQX010100088.1:0-38771 GCA_015478945.1 Trachelipus rathkii
AAAGAAGGAGGATAGCAGGTCTGCCATGCTTCTGTGTCGTTCGGCTCTCTATTTGTCTCGTACTGCAAGTCTCCTGTTGTGGTGGCGCGATATTGTCTCGTGGCGTCATTCCTCATCCTGCTCCTCCTTTTCTTCGAACTCAGGTTGTCCCCCCTAATGCTTTTTGCCCCCTGTTGAAATTTTACATTCCCGAATCGTGTGCTAGATGGGCTTCTTCGTGAAATCTAGCGAACGCGTTAGTGCTGAAGGCGGGTGGCGCGGAGTTGGCATTCGGCGCTCCCCGAGTTTTGAGGGAGTTGTGCTTCGTGCTAATCCCCGCCGTCGTTTTCACTTATTCTCTCTAAAGGTCTCAATACTGAAACACTCTTTTCTCTCTCTAGTGTTTTGGGAAGCAGCGCACATGTCCAACCGTGATTGCGTCGATATAAATGATAGTGGAAGCGCTCTGATCTCCTGTCTCTATAACGTTATCGCCCTATAGGCTGCTTTTACTGTGTCTGTTATTGTCGCTGGATGTCGTAGGAGTATCCTTTGGGATATAGAGCTGTGTCTGCTTTCTCTCAAACTTTGCTCGCTTCTCTATATTTGATTCTTTAGGCGATCATCTAGAGTCTGCATGTCTGACTTCTTTCGCGGATGGGTCTTCAGTGGTAATCGTTGGCTTTCGGCCGCTCGAGTCTATCTGGCGATAATACTTTCCTATCTTACTTGAATTTATGGTTTTCGCCCCTTAGGACTACTTGGGGAGACTTGCGGGGAGACTTGCTTGGTGACATATCCAAAGCATTTGACTCGGTATGGCATGCGTCGCTACTCGCTACTCTCAAGCTGCCCCTCCTTTTGGGTTTTCTCCTTCCTTCTTTTGCTTACTTATGTCTAAGTTTTCTTTCAGATCGCTCTAATTATCGGCTGTTGTTGATGGGGCGACTTCTTCTTCTTTTTCTGTCAATAGTGGGTGTTCCTTCAGGTTCCTGTTTATGCTCCTACTTTTATTCCTACCTTTTTCATTAATGTAGATCTCTGCAGCTCACACGTGCAAACATCTACTGCTATTGCACTGCATATGGCGATGCTCGACCCTTCTTTGCTTCAACTCATGTTCAATTCTGGCTCCTTCTTTACTTCTAGAATGTGCCGTCTCGTTTAATCGTTTCCGATTCCTAACTTCTCGCAAAATCTGGATAGATTTCCCGGGTGGGGTCGTCTCTGAACCCTGTGAAATTCAATTCTTAAAAACTCACTTTCTACAATCTCCCCTCTCTAAGACAACCTTCGCACTAACTTCCTCTCTCTTCGACGGTTCTGCTCGTCTCTTCCTGTTGACAATTATACACATCCCTTGGCCTGTAACATAAACAATAAAATGTCTTGAACCTCACATCACAACGTGTTGCTGGGGCAGCCTCAAAGAAACTGGGAATTCTGTTTTGACTGCGAGACTTTTTTTCCCCTCTTCTCAGTTGCTCCAGGCATACAAGGGCCTCATCCGCTTGTATGGAGTACTGCTTCTCAATATCTGGGGGGGCTCTGGTTTTCACCCGCGGTTTTTGGATAGGGTGGAGTCAAAGGCCAAAGGCTTATAAAGCTGGTGCCCTGTACTTTAATCTTTGCGGAGATGCTTTGCGGCGCGATGTTGGTTGCTTTATCTCTTTTCTATAGGTACGCGTACCACCACCTTTATGTTGAGGGAGCATTTATTCACTCGCGTACCTCCACCTTTACGTCGGCCTCCTCGTAGAACTAGGGGTGTCTGTGTTCTGCACATGAGTTTTGTGTTGATGTAGGTAATCTCCCCCACTTCGCTGCGGTGCTTCCCTTCTTTCCTGCCACCATCTGTGTTTTCTGATGGAATTGCTCTTCATCTTTCTGTGTTTTGCCTGCTTGGAATTTTATCTCCCACCTTTAAGAGCCTGCGTCTGTGGCTCATACTGCGTAATTTTGGTTTAGTTGTTTACTTCTCTGAGGGCGTGTAAACCTCCCTCCTGTGAATAGGGGCTCTGCGCCGTGAGTGGTGGTGACTTTATTAAGTGAAAAATGAAAGAAAAAAAAAAAAGATAATTATTTTTAAATGTGTTTTTTTTTTCCTTTTAGGTAAGCCATAAGTAAAGAAAAGTATAATAAATAGTAATGAAAAGCAAATAAATATATATCTTGCGAGTCCTTGAGATTGTTCATCTATTTGTAATTTATTTAAATAACATAGGTAAAATTTACGTTGATTACGCATTTTAAATTAGTAATTTTTTAAAATATTGTATAGATTGATTGTGTGTGGTTTTGATTAATATTCGCAATTAGGTTACTATTTAAGCTACGAAAATGCTTTATGTATACATTTTTATTGTAGTGAGTAGATATATTGATTGTCTGAATTTGTTTAAGCTACAGAGAGAGGTTTGTATGTTTTTATGGCTTTAACTGTTGGGGCGTCTAAGGCTTTTGATGAATATATATGTGATAGTTATTATTATATATATATATAGTAGTATGTGATATATATGATAGTTATATATATAGTATATATAGGTGTTAGTATACTGGGTATATTGTGTATTAGTATTTAGTTATATAGTATATGTATAGTGTGAGTAATATAATTATATTATATTTGATAAGGGATAAGGGGGTGGTAATAGTGCTGCTGTCGACTATTAATAATAAAAGGGGGAAAAAGAAAATTAAAATTCTTGGTAAGTATTTCGCAAAAAATCCGAACCATAATACCGACCTTTATGCGACAACCAACTCATTTAGCTAAATTTCTTGATACACATAACATGACATAAATGTACATTAAGGGTAAATAGAAGCATACCGCTATGTGCATTTTCTGCTGAGTTTAAGGATAAATAAACATAAGAAAAAAGAAGAAAAAGTTTTTTGCTCCATGCATTTAGTTATTCATAAAGCCTAAAGTTGTGCAAATAAGGATAAAAAGAAGTCAAGTTTCTAAGTTTTTAGAGAATGACTCTATCATGAAAACTTTTTTTTTTGCTTTTGAATTTTTAGGTTTTTTTTTTTTCTATCTCAAATATTTTTGATATTTTCTTTTCTTAAATAAGATAATTTCTTTTTTGGTTTCTCGTAATTAAAGAAGAAGAAACGTAAGAGAGAAGAGAAAGAAAAAGTTTTGATAGTTGGGCAATTTTAGGCGGAATTTAGTTTGGGAATTTGTGTTAGTTAGTTATCATTTCTGTCGCTCGTGACACATTGAATAGTTTACTTTTTTCGTCACAGATTGATAGTAGTCGCTGATTATAGTATTTATATATTGTATTGTATAGTATATTTAGTATATATTGATGTTGTGATTATATTATATTATTATATTGATGATTATATATGTATATGTGAGTTATGTTTTATAAGATAGTATGGTTGTATATTGATAGTGATTAGGTAGCTTATTAGGTTATATTATATGTGTATATGACTGTTGTAGTGCTGTTGATAGTGTAGTTAGTTATTTAATTTATAATTTATATGATAATATATATATATATATAGGTATATATTGATATTTATAGTAATAGTTAGTTATATATATATATATATAGTATACTTATCATATTATTTTTATTATAGTAGTATATATTATTATATATATTGCCCAGTTTTTGCCTTCACCTTAAGCTGTACGGTATCTTGTGGTTGAATATAATTTTAGAAGGTCATAATAAATTTTAATGTCTTTTGGAGTAGACAATAATTTTAATGCAAAAGATGGCGTTTCCTCCTATAATATGTTTTAAAAGAAGTTGGGCCTTTGCAATTTTTTCTAAAATAGAGCATTGAAATGCTTTGAAATCTTTTCCTGATTAGAGAAGTCTTGGAATGACCACCCGCAAGCGCTCAGCTCATCCGCATTTTACTCAAGCTGATTGACAAAAATCTTATTGTGCGGATGTCAATGCCAATTTTAACTGTTCGAAAATGATAACATCTGGCAATTGTAAATGAGAATACGGATACTTAATATTCAAAAATGCGGATGGGGATATCTGGCTTTTGTAACTGCTTGAAATTTTTAAGCAGATTATTTTAAAGAAAAGGTAATGAGTTACCTTAAATACTGAGCTTTGTGGTCGAGAACATGGATTATAAGAACTTTCAGAGATTGAAGTTTGCGTGAGCATTGAGGAGATATTAGGTGTTTTATTTATTTCGTGTTGTGGTGTGTGTGTGTTTGGATAGACATATGATTGTTTAATATGCTTTAAGCTATTTGTGTGGTATTGGGCTGGAATTAGCTCAGATTTCATCCTCGATGTGCGGTGTATATTGTTAGAAGTAGCGTGGGGTGTGATAGGTGGGCAGTAATTTTTGAAAAAAGTAATAAGTGAACTTCTTGGCGTTTGGTGGAATAGCGGATTCGTTTTATCTGTTCATTCATATGTAGTGTGTGTGAATAAGCTATTCCAATAGTAAATTGATGAAGCGATATTTCACGTGCCTGATGATTGAATATAATATTAGATAATTAATATTAATTAATTATATAATATTTGATAAGATAAATTAATAATTAGATAATAATAATAATAATAATAATAATAATAATACTATAATAATAATAATAATATAATTTAATATAAGCAATAATATGAATAATATAATAATAATAAGTAATAATAAATAGATACTATTAAGTATAGGAAAGATTGTTACTTTGGAATACCAAAAATCATGATATTGGTATTAATTAATAATGATTATAATAATGAATATAGATGAATAATAATAGATGTCTGGAATATGCTAGTAGGCCTGCGACTAATATATTGTTTAAGGTATGGTAGATGGTTTTTTTTTTTTATTATTATTTTAGGTAGTTATTAAATAGTACTAATAAATAGATTAATGAAAGCAGCCTCAATTATTACATATTATCTGCGTGCCCTTCAAGTTTTTTCCATCTCTTAAATGTATTAAAACATAATTACAAATATAAACTTAGTTAATACATTTTTAAAATTATAACCTTAAAAACTTGGAAAGTATATGGATAGATTTTAATTTTTAGCATACTCTCTAACTAGAATAAATGGTTTGAATTTTGTTATCTATACACATTACACGAGAGTTTTTGGTAAATGTTTTTGCTTGTTAGCTGTGCGTAAGGGGCTATAAAAAGTGTAACAACCTATATTACAAGTAAAGTGTTAAGGGAAATATGTACGGAATCGTTAAAGGGAAAATAGGAACATTGAAAAATTCTTCGGTAAGGTGAACTGTTCACAATGAATCGCGATAACGGCATAGCATGCAGACCTTTAGCGACTAGTCGTCAGGTTAGCTTCTATTTAGGTAAATGTCAGATAACACGTGTAACGTTTATTACATAAATATGCATTAAATAAATAGAGCGTACATGTTTAGGAAATAAGCCTAATAGAAAAAACGAAAAAAAAAAGTTTTCCATGGCATCTGGTTGGTGCCCCAGTTTACTCCAATAAGCCAGTTTGTACAAAGGTGTGGAAAAAGAAGAGGCGTTCCCTTATTTTTTTGTTCGCCATCATTGTGTGATCATTGGAGATTTTTTGTTTCCTTTGTTGGCTTTTCTTAGTTTTTATTTTTTCTAGAATTCATTAAAATCGTACATTACGCATATAGTTACTATAGTATATATTTATATTATTTCTATATATTATAGTGTGTGTTTATTGTATGTATGATAAGTATAGTTAGTATATGGGTATGTAGTATAGTATATATATATATATTAGTATTCTATAATTAATATAATAATATTATTATTAAGTAGTATTATATATATATAGTATTTCTTTCTCTTCTTAATTTATTGCGAAATTGGTTGAGTAGAAGAAAGTACCATAAGATAAGAACATGGTTTCTGTGAGTTTGTTTGTTAGGCGACATATGTTAGTTTTGGGAATAGTTTGGTTGTGTATGTTATGTAAAACATAATAAAAGACACTTTTTTAGCATATATATAGTATATGGTAGTTGTATATAGTATATATGTAAGTTTACTGTATATGTTATATATAGTATAATATATATATTATAGGTAATCTAATATATTATTATATATTCCCTTTTATAGTTATAGTATTATAGTATATTATTGGTATATTGGGCGTGTTTGTGTATCGGTATAGTATAATAATATATGCTATTGTTCGTGTTGGTTTTGGGATTGAGTTTGTTTTGAGGTGTACTAAGTATAAAATATTAATATTAACATGTTGCTGTTGTTGTTTTAGGGTTGGTGAGGATGGGTGTGTGTATATAGGGTAGGTGTATGTGTATATTTTATAGACAGTTCTATATTAGGTATATATATAGTATATGTTATAGGAGGTATAGTATCTTGGTTGAGTAGTTATATTATTAGTATATATTATAATGTAGATATATTGTATATATATTTTGTATGGTAGTAGTTAGTGGCTATAACGTTATATTATAGTAAGGTGTATGGTGATATTGGTTTAGTATTATAGTTTATATATTAGTATAGGATTATGTATATATTAAAGTTATGTGTGTATAAGTACTATATGGTTAGGTTGTGTTATTATTAGTTATAATTTAGTTTGTGGTATGTGAGGTACGGTATATATAGTATATCTGTGTATGTGATAGTAGTATGTTATTATAGTGATATGTGTTGAGATGATGGTATATATAGTTATATATATATATATATGAGTATGTTATTATTTTCTCTATTCTAATTAATTATATTGTATATATGTATGTAGCTTAAAGTATTATGTATCTTGTATTTTATTTTTGATATTTGATGATATTATTATTATGTATATTGTTATTAATATATTTTTATAATTATTATATTGTTATAGTATTATTGATATTGTATTATATTTGATATATATTGTATATATTATAAGGTTCTTGATTAAGGTATTAGTATTGTGTGATAGTATAGTATATATAGGTATTAAATATATAGCTTATATATAGAGTTATGATTAATATTTAATGTTATATATTAATATTCGTGATATATATATGTATATAGTATGATATTTATTATTATGGATAATTATATAGTATCTGATTATTATAGTATTATATGTGATTTGTTTTGTAATTATGTGGTGGTTATATATTAGTATTATATTATCGTTATATTATTATTGTACTTAATGTAGTTATCATTGCTTTAATTTTTTTTTAATATAGGTATTATGTATGTATAGTTGGTGTGATAGTATTGAGTGCTATGGTTGCTATTATTGTTATGTGGTGTAGTTAAGGTAGGTGGAGGTCACATGATGTGTGGTGTCTTTTGCCAAACTCCTCTATTGGTATTGGGTGTGGATATTTTTTAATGAATGGTGGAGATATGTATTTGGTCTGCTTGTGTTGGTTATTCAGGATTTATTATATTGTAATCAGACCCATGGAAGTTTTGAAATTGTGGTTTTTTTCGGGTTTTGAGAATTCTTGTATGGGTCTTGATTACGGAGTTGGTGTAGTCTGTTCTTAGTGGAGACCGTGTTCTTTGTTGTGCTTTGCGTAGTGGTTCTAAATGGTCAGGCTTGGAGAATTGTTTGTTTGAGGATGGTATTGTTGTTAGAGTGATGGTGGAGGGTGTGTTGTTGGATGAGTGTTGACGGACGTGATGATTGTGGTTGGGGGTAATAGGGTGTAGGGTCGCTTGGGGACAAAAACTCTTTTTGTGTGGGTTTGACTAGGGTTGGCTTGGGTTTGCCGTTTAGTTGTGGGTGTGTGGTGAGGTGGAGTGGTCCCTGTGGTGGTTTGGAGTAGGTGTGCTAGGTTCTGTGGATGCTTGTGGTTGTTGTTGTAATACTTGCGGGTTTTGTTGTTGTAATGCTGGTAGATTTTGTTGTGGTAATGTCTTGCGGATTTTTGAAAACTTTTGTGTGTTGGTTTGTACTCGCGTCTGTGGTGTGGTTGTGTTTTTCGGTGGTTATTGTGTGTAGTGTGAGTTGGTGCTGGTGGTGGTTAGGTGCGTTGGTTGTGTTTAGGTTGTGTCTGGCTATTTTTCGCTGCTGTGGGCGTAGGGTAATGAGTAAAACTAGGGTGGTGTGACTGTGATTTGTGGTGTCGCTAGGTGGAAAGGTGGTGTTTTGCTTTTGATATGTATGTTGATCTGTCGGGATTATGTTTTTGCAATCCTTGTGGGTTTTGATGCTGTACCCCTAGCGGATTTTGTTGTTGTAATCTTTGTGGATTTTTTTGTTGTAGTTCTTGAGGAGTTTGCTGTAATCCTTGCGGGTTGTGTTGCTGAGTTGCTTGGATTTAAGTTGGTATGGTTAGGTAGTTAGAGAATCTTGTATATTCTCCGTAAAATTTCGGTATATGAGAGGTCTTGGATAGTAAGCGGTTTTCAGATATGAAATTTTTTGTTAAAAGGATTTTTGGGTATAAAACTTGTATGTTTAATAAATTTTGAGAAACCTTTTGATAATTTGCTTGGACAGTAATTTTTGATGATTTGATTTGGATTTGCTGTAGGAGTTTAATGAAAGGCGTATTTTTCCGTGTGGACGAGTCTCTTCTCGCATCTTTTCACGCGAATTGTGAACGTTTGCGGATTAGGTCGGCGTGCAGTCAGAAAATTTTTATGATCAATAACAAGTGATGTATAATGAAACCTGATGTGCGATACAAAATGGATGAGGACTTTTGGAGTAGGCTGTGGCTAATTAGAGGGCGTTAGGCCATCAAATTTGCGTTGGTGTTTTGTGTGTCTTTTGGATTTTGCTGTGGTAATAATGGTTGGTCTTGACTCTGCTGTTGTATATGTTGATGCTTCTTGGAGTCTGGATTTGACTGCTCTTGTTGCTGTTGGTGTTGTTGTTGCGTCACGGGCTGGTGCTTGTTGCTCGTGTGTGGTGTGTTGTGGGTGGGGTGGCGTTCTCGCAGTGTGATGTGTGGCTGTTGTTTTGTGTTGTGGGCGCTGGGGGTGTGTGTGTTGGGGGTGGTGTTGTTGTGGATGTGTGTGTGGGGTTGTTTGGCTGTGTTTGTGTCCTGTGTTGGTTGGTTGGGGTTGGTGCGTCTGGCTGGCGAGAGGCATCGGCATTTGATTATCGTTCGAAAAACGCTAAGATATGGGGTTACATTGAGAAAACTAACAACGATGTTGTTTGGAATATGCAGCATATGAATTTTGTGATGTGAATAGAGTGGAGATTTTTTTCTAGATGGTGCTGTGGTTGTGTCTATCCGGTCAGGAGTACGATGGGAGACCGGGGTGTGGTGCATGTATGGGTAGGTGGAGACAAAATCCTCTTCTCGTTTAGTGTTTGAGGCATGCGGATTGTTGCTGTGGGTGGGATTCGGTTGTTTAGAGGTGTGGTTGTTGTGGTTGATATTTTGGTTTGCGTGTTGTGGTTGGTGCTGGGCAGGATGGTCGTTGTCATTTTGGGGCGGCAACGGGTGAGTGGTGCGTGGAGTCTGGTGCGGGGGGTTTTTTGTTGGGGTGGTTTGTGGTGGGTGGTGCGGCTGTGTTGGGTGGGATTGTGTGGCCCAGTCGCCCTGATTCGGTTTTGTGGTGGTGCGGGCCTGAGAAGTAATCCGTCCGATGGACTTGCTTGTTGCATCCTTTTTGGCGGACTTGGTACCCGGTTGGGGTGTGTATTTTCTTTTTTGTTTTAGTTAACTAAAAATAAAAAAAGATTAACATATTTTGTTTCCGAGTTTTGTAAAAAGAAGAAAGTGTTTCCTTTCCCAAGGATTGGCTTGGTGGTCATTACAATTATTGGAGTTTTGCTGTTACGGTGGTCCGTAAGTGTTTCAAGATAATATAAAAAGAAGAATCTGTCACTGTTGGTGGTGTGCCCAAGGTGCCAGACATTTTTCATTACGTTAGTTGGTGCTGGGCGCTGATGTCCAAATATGTTAGTATGGTTTTTCTTGCTTATATTTCCGTGGTATGCGTAGTTCTTGTTCGGAGAGGGAAATCAGATATGTTTTGTATGTTAGGGTGATTGTTTGGGGTAAAGTTGTGTGTGTTTTTGTTGTGTTGTTTCCCACCCAAGCCGAAGTATTTTAGTAGGTATGGTGCTGTAATCATAGTCCAACCTTTCTGTCTGTAGGTTGTTTTTGGGTGGTTTTTTTGGTGGGGTTCTGTGTTGATTGTGTTTTGCAGCCATTTTGCGTTTCTTCATGTGAATTCATTTGATAATTTTTCTTCTTCTTAAATGTGCAATTAAATTAGTTTTTATTGACCTGCTTCTGTATGAAACTCTTTTTTCAGAGTGCTTCGATTATTTATTTTTAGAAGCTAGAAGTAAGTTTAGGCTTATAAAAAAATCTTATTAGAAGAAGTATTTGCTAACGAGAATTAAATGAGGAAAGCATTTTACAAACCTCGAAATAAGGAGTAAATTTTAACATAATAAACAAAATTTTTGTTGGGTGTAATATAAATCGTATCGCAAGATTTTTATGTATGATATCAAATATAAATCATAAAGTACTCCTCGCGACCCCAAGACGACTTGAACAAGGAAAGTTAAACCAAGTTTAAAATCGAAGAAAATGGAATATCGCCTCGAAATCATAGATTTATGTTCTGCAGATCCCACCATAGCGATATAATAATTTCAAGGAAATCCAAAGAAGTACTACCCCAATTCCGACCAGCTACCTGCACCAAAGCACAAAGAAAGAAAAAAACATACCGAAGGCTGAGGCAGTTCCCAAGGAACACTTGATGCCATAGAACAGGATACAATAATAAGTAGTTTATCAAAGGAACACAGAGGAGGAAAGAATTTAACAGTATAACGCAATTAGAAGTTGACAAACGGTCCAGTATATTGGGTTCATACCCAAAGTGATCAATTATGAGAGTAGGGAACTGCACTAATAGCTCAAAGTTATAATGGATAAATAAATAGTAAACGGGCTCACTAGTCGAATCTTCTGAACTAGAGTAAAGTCAGTGACATTGAAAAATCACCAAGAGTAAAGATTTCAGAGAAAAGACATAATTATAAAATATGTTCTATTTTGGTTTAAATAGTATAAGAATTTAGGGTGGTTAAAAGTAAGAAGATAAATAAACAGGACAAGTGAATTTAGTTGTAAATTGGTTTGAGAGTTGAATTAAAGGATACAAAATTCAGAAGGTCTCAAATTATCCACACAGGAACAAATTACTTCTTTGTACACATACGCCCGTGGCCGGAAATTGGCTGAGAACTGAGGATAGAAACAGTAAAAGGACACAAAGTAAAAGACACAGAGTAAACGGACGCAGAGTAAAAGGACACAGAGTAAACGGATACAGAGTAAAAGGACACAGAGTAAACGGATACAGAGTAAAAGGACTCAGAGTAAAAAGCCACAGAGTAAAAGGACACGGAGTGAAAGGACACAGAGTAAAAGGAAACAGAGTAAACGGATACAGAGTAAAAGGACTCAGAGTAAAAAGCCACAGAGTAAAAGGACACATAAGTTAAAGTACACAGAATAAAAGGACACAGAGTAGGGTTTGCTGAAAAATTGCTCAAGCACCTAAAACCTTCTTCAGTTTCAGTTAAAAAGATTTGGGTGGGCAATGTTTTCATAGTGATTTCGTTCTGATGGGAATCCATTCGCTTATGAGATAGGCTTGAAGATGACTTACTGAGTCACCGGAATGATCTAATGGCTAAAACGATGGGATAGTCGGTTCAACCCAATAGACTAGAGAACACGATTCTTATCCTTCCAATTTAAGATCTTTATTTTCTTACATCTATTATGATATGATTTTTTAGTAACATTAATTTATTTAAATACATTAAAAGTTCTGGGAGAGATCTGTTTACCTAGGTGATTTCGTAATCTCTTGACGAAACCTTATTCTCTTACGTAAACTGGAATTTTGATGAGTGACCTTTCGCAGTACAGGGTCAACAGGGATCGATAGGTTGTAAACTTCCTTTCTAGCGGTCTCACCGGAATGTGTCTAATGGGTTGAGACGACGATGGGCTGTGGCATGTTTCGGAGAGCAGGCTGCACTGGTACAAACCCCTGAAAGAAAACATTTCTTTGCCTTCCAATTTAAGCTCTTTATTTTCCTACATCTATTGTTGTGATTATTTAGCAAACCGTTTATATATTAATATACTTCTTATAATAAGCTCAGTTTACTAGGAGTGTACATATAATAGATATAATATAACGTATTCGTATATATTATATTATATATATATATGATATATATAGATATATATATATATATATATATAATAATATATATATAATATATATTATATATAATAATATATCATAACAAGATATAAGTATAGGTATATATATATATATATATAATATATATAATATTATATATATATATCATATAATAATATATATATATATATATATATACACTGATTATATCAGTAAAAATTTTCTTTTCTTAGAAATTATTATTATAGGAGAATCTGTAATAACTTCCTTCTTTGGAAATTTGTTGAATATCTTGTAAGTATTTTCTTTTTTTATCAATGATTTCCTGAACTATTAGCGTAATAAGCTATATAATTATATATTAATTAATTGCAATTTAGTTTTGTGTAGGAGTCAGATAAATTCTCGGAAGAAATATCTATTCTTATGGTTTCATGTTATTCTTACTGCATTGCATCATATACTATATATATATATAGTATATATAGATATTATAATATATATATTATATAGATATATATATATATATATATATATATATATATATATATATACCATTAATAGTATATATATATATATATATATATAATAAATTTAGTACTTATAATATATATATATTTATATAAATATATTATATAAGTATATATATATATATATATAACGATTATATACTAATTATACACATATTATATATATATCTACTGATGTGACGTATATTAATAGTATAGATTCTAGATTCGTAGTATACAATTCTATATATTTATTGTTATACTATACTAACTCTTAGATATATATATAAATATACTTAAAATGATAAATCAATCTAACTTTGGTTTATAACAATGCGATTATATTTTTGAAAAAAAAGTTGATAGAGATTTAAAAATTTGAACGGACCTCTTAATATCCGAGAACGATGCAATGCGTCCTGGGCAAGGTAACCGTGGGATCGCCTCACGCAGAATGAATAAACGTTCTGACAGCAGACGTTCTTATACATCCGTCTGAGCGAAGGTGAATATCTACCGCCATTATTTAAAGTAGTGCCATGTGTTTCATATCTGACCTGTGCATGCAAGCTCATAAAACGGAGAGCGTACTATAACAATTTATCGAGAGTGTGACGCAATCCGCTGTTACCTACAAATATAGGATTAATATAGGATTTACATTGAAATAGAACAAAATGCATTCCTTGAGCAGATCGCGTATGGGGATTAATATCCTTTACGCGGAAGAAATTGAAGTTGCTGGAAGCTGATCTCAGTACGACGAACATATTTCTCGCTGTGTGAGAGTTAAATTGAGTCTGTTCCTTACGGCATGCCATACTGTTTATGATGAGATTGGTGATATATATACCAGTTTTGCAATGCGTGTGCCAGAAATTTGCTGTGCAAAGGGTCAGTTTCCGTTCTGACTCTCAATATAGCACATCTCCAATATGACTTCGGAGAGTTGAACTGAAATGTGCAGGCCTCTATAGTATCCATATATATATATAATGAACTGGAAGCTGCGATACGCTAGAGTTATGATCTGTACTTTCACCACATTGCATACAATTATTACCTTAGAATATATATAGATAGCTATTATAACTCTATAAATAAGGGTTACTAAATAACCAAGTATTTATCGCAAAACATAGAAAGTCCAAACAGCGCAATATATATATATAATAATGATACTGGCAAAAATCTATATATATACGATAGTATATATATTAATATATATAATGATATCGCCAATAAGTTGTGGTATAGCACCTCTTGAAAAAAGAGGTAAAAAATCCATAAAATTTAACAATATCTGTTGGGGTACACACCAATTATCTCACAAAATGCACGAGATAAGTTGTGCTTATATGCAAAAGACAGCATTACATTTTTGAGTTATAAGATCTAGTCACTATCCAGATAGGACCAGATGTGACGAAACTGTCCAAGAAAGCTCTCCTTCTGCGTGATTATCCTCTCTAGCTATATACCTACATGATTAGCATATAACGGTAGATAAAAGAACTACATAGTATAAATACTTTACTACCTTGCTGTACGCGCATATAAGCACATAAACCTATGTCACATTTATTTAAGAAACTAAACGGATGAGAGAGAAAAATTCGAAAAGTTGTCGCTAGTAATGGATATATATTTAATACACTACCACTATCTTCATTTGAACTAAACTAGAGGTTGAAATATAACAGCAACCATTCAGCAGTTCTCGTCCATTTTCAGGAGGGAATTAAGCCTTTTTTCATCGTGGGTTGTGATAAAATGTTAGCCTCTGTTCTAAATATTCTGTTCACTTTCGACTGATTTACGGTTGGATGCTGACAATGTATTTCTTATTGCTCACGGTTTTTACAAATTCTATAAAACTACAACTTATCCAGAGTGTTTTTCCACCAAATGAATGGGTAATATCATTTGTCTTCACCTCGGATCAAAAGTATGGCAAAACTGGTATATATGTTTATATTCTTTGATTGTTACATTCCGTACGATAACCTTTTACTTTTTATGATACAATATCGACATCGTCAGAAGAATGGGGACTGTGAAGCTTCTTATTCCACTCTCTAAGCTTGTCTCTCTTCTGATGGGATACCTAACGGCCTGATGATCGATTTTTAATAGACTGCCCACATAATTCTTTTAAACAACAATACCAATTAAAGAAGTGAAAACTTGGAACCTGTCAGCTTCCTTCCCCACTAAGTGAGTCATTTGTTCTCCTTAAAAAGGATAATCCAAAAGTCTCATACAGTTAAAAATTCTGCTTTTATTGTTCATGCATTTTTAGTTTATTCCATGCTTCAACGACCCATATTTTCTTAACTGATGCATCTGATTTCATGGAAAAATTAGCTTGAATCGCAGATCTAAGAAAGTAAGGCTGACACACAAAGATTTTATCACTCATCTAGGAAACTTACGAAAAGTTTTTCTACTGATTTGTAAGCTCTTCAGCGAGATGAATCGTATTCCAACTGAAGGCTGTTGGCTTTTAATTGGCCTTATTTAACAATAGATTTATTGCTCAGAAATGGAAGTGAGATCACTTTGGGAAGCACTGTTACTTCACTTTGTGCACACGTCTTGTTAGTGACATGGTTGGTCAAAATGCACTGACCAAGCGCTAGAATTGAGAATTAATATCTTGCCACCATGATAGCAATCAGGTCATAAAATTATTTAATGACTATGCCGAGGAATGCTTCAGCAGACAAGAACCACGTTATATGGAATAGAGGACAACTTTTTGATTCATAACCAATACTCTATTCTAAAGTCACTATCATAAAGTTCCTGTACTTCCAGTCGTTGTGAAAAATCGTCTTGAGACTTAATTGTATGTCCTGTTTGAACTATTGCAGCTCTGGCATTGTCAAAGGTTTTCACTAGCTTTGGTCAGGTGCTGTTGTCTGAATGCGGTGAACAATAAGCAAGATATGCTTCTGCAAGTAATAAATATCATTTAACAGACTTCTGAGGCATAAATATTGAATCGTTTATGCCTTAAGTGAGATATAGCAAGCATACTCTAGAGAGATGAGATAAAATATGTGAAATTGATGCGAAGCAAGACACCCTCTTCCTAGTATACCGTTTTACGTCTACCAGTTTGTGCTTCAAATTAATCCCGTATCTCACTAAAGTATTATATTTTTTAGAATATTGAAAATGTCTACAAAGGGTCTCTCACTAATATAGGATTTGACCAAATGACAGATAGAGTTTTCGGCCATTATTTGGCTACAACCAATTTGTCGGCCGTAAATATTTCTATTTCTCTGGTGGCATTAACATGATAGTTTCTCTAAATTTCAATTTTACCAATTCGGAATTATAATTTTTCACCGTTTATGGTTGACCGTAATTTATTGTCTTAATAAAAGTACCCAATGTATCTCGGGCCTACGTTGCACCAAGCTCTAGAAGCGCCGTAAATAGTCTGCTCGGCAATAAGGCCCAGGTTAAATACCGAATATGTCGGATATTTTGACCGGAATAGGCCGCAGTCTCATACTACCGAAATACTAGAGTCTTACACCCGAAATAATCTTGGATGTCGCTGCAAGCATCTCACTTTGACTAAGACGAATCAATTGATTCATATTATATACTATATATTATATATTAATATATATATTATATAGACATATATATATTATGTATGAACTATATTTATATTATATACGTTGTTTATTTTATATTCATTCATATAATAATATATACTAGTGATGGGACGATTAATCTGTTTCATCGTCCTCGTCATCGGCAAAAATCGGCATATTTTTTTAAATCGTCATCGTCATCGTCATCGGCAAATGCGCCGATTATTTTGCCGATTAATTTGAAACAAATAATTAAGAATATGAGAATTAAATAAAACTCAAAAATAATAATACAAATAATAATAATAATAATTAATCAATTAATAATATAATAATAATACATAATCAATAATAATATAATAATAATAATAAATAATTAATTAATTAATAAATATAATAATAATAATAATAATAATAATAAAATAATATATAATAATAATAATAATAATAATAATTATAATAAAATAATAATTAATAAATACATAATTATTATAAATATATAATATAATAAATCAAGATTGTGTATGACTAAATGCTAACATACGGTAAGAAAGTAATATATTTAAGGTGTTAGTTTATGGTGTTAAAATGTAACCTTCGGACTTTAAAATTAGACACTACTTTTCGACTGCATATTAAGTAGCTATCGTGTGGGACGGTAAACAAAATCGTGTTTCTGTTATTGCGTTTCATATTCCACCACTCATCCTCCAGTGACAACATATAACATCATTACACATTTACTTATATTATAACATCCACTTTCTAGGACAATCTCATGGTGTGACAAAGACTTTCTCTATCCCTCAATTATCACATACTTGCTAGTTCGAGAATGAAATTGCCCACATCGTATTTTCCTGCGTGTCTGTTCAAGGTCGACTAAGGACCGGTGGTAGTTAGGGTTGGCTGCCTACTACACTTATCTTTTGCCGAGAATGCTAATGCATGCCTCCGTGAGAAGGGTGTTCGTGATTTGCACGTCAAGCGCCCGTATCTCCTCGGCGGGAAAATGTGTATGAATGCGCGATATACTCGTTATATTGAAAATGTGTAGAGGAACTAAATTATTCGAGCGAGATGAGGAGAGAAGGATGACTGTATTTTTAATACACCAGGGCCTAACTTGTAGCGACTTATCAATTGTATGGAACTGAAAACCATAAGAGATTGACAATGCAGAATACGGTGACTGGCCTGTATGTGGATGTTGGTACGTGAAATGGTTTGGTCGTGCTGTGGAAGACTTGATTCGACGAGTGAGGGGAATCGAAGATTTGGCATTTTCTGATGGGGTTGAGTTTGTGGTAGAAAGGCTATGGTAGATTTTTGTGTGTGTGAGGTACTAGAAGTCTAAAAGCGCCGTTAAATTTAAGTGTTAGATAATAGTGTCAAAATTATAATGAACGAGATGTGTCGCCGTTTGGGCTAGACATATGATACATCACGTGCTAGACCGGAGGATAATGTTTGAAAAGAGCTTCGGATTGTGCTCGAGGAGCAGAGATTGCGAGAGGCTTACTTCCATAATCGTACCATCAAAACGAGATTGCATGTTCAGCTCCCTACCCTCGGCACTTACTGAGTGCAAGGTCATCATGCCCATTTCTACCAGGTCTGTCACAACCACTCACAGTGATCCAACCATACTATTAGAGCCAGAGACCCATTCAAGTGACGGCGCGGTGTAAGTCACTCTCAAAAGTTCGACCCTCAGTAGCCAAATACGCAATATGATGCACAGACCGCAGGCTCTTCAAAGTGAGGAGATTAAAATTCAGTAGGAAATACAGATATAAGGGAAAAGAGAATTCCACAAAAACAGAGGTGGTGGGGAAAAAAAGAAAAAAGCACCACAGCAAACTAGCCTGGAGTACCAATGTCAACACAAAACTCGTGCGGAGATACAGCACCTATTTGTGCTACGAAGGCGTGCGTAAAGGTTGGTGGTACGCGAGTGGAAAAGTTCCCTCGAGCAGTTGCCGCTGCGGTACCAGTATGATGGCCTCTAGGCGCAAGCATCGCCAGGTAACCTATGGATAGAGATCAAAGCACCAAACATCGCCTCTGCAAAGATAGAGGAGTCAAGTGAACTGAAAGTACAGAACAGATTTTAAAGCCTTTTGCCGTTGACTCGACCCTGTATCCAAAAGCCGGGTGAAACCAGAGCCCCCCCCCCCCAGATAGGAGAGCAGTCCTCCTCATTACCATGGGCGGATGAGACCTTTAGTATATGCGGAGCAATCTCGACGAATAAGGATGGAAAGTTCTCACAAGTCTAAACAGAACTATCTAGTTTCTTGAGGGCCGAGCCCTAAGCAACAGTTGTGATGTGAGGTCTCCAAAGCACAACTTTTTTTTGTTTTATTCATGTAAGGCCAAAAGGAGCTACTATATTGTCTACAACAGGAGGAGACGACAGAAACCGGTTCGATGAGACAGGAAACGTGTAGAAGGTAGTTGGAGAAGGAGATTTGTTAAAAGTTGGCGTTTTTACAGAATTGGAATTCTCGATACAAAGCTTTATCTACTCTATTCCCCATTCAGGTCGAGAATTAAATCGGAAAGATTAAGGACAGAGAGCCAATTCCGATGACAGTTAAAGTATGTTCAATGTAAACTATGATGTAAAGGAATGAAGGGTCGAGTCATCGAAATATGAGTGGATAGAGTTAGATATGCAGGTGAGAAGGATCATTAATGAAAAATGCGGAGCTAAAGTAGGACGGATAAGAACACGAACCCTGAGGAACACACCACTATTGACAGAAAAAGCAAAAGAGAAGGTCCCATCAACAACAGCCGTATTGAGCGATTTGAAAGAGAACTGACATAAGTAAGCAAAGGAAGGAGGAAACCCAAAGGAGGGGAGGCTTGGAGAGCAGTGACGCATGCCATAACTGGTCAAAAGGTTTTCAGTATGTCAAGCGCCACCACCCAAGTCTCCACGTAGTTCCTAAAAGCAAAAAACCATAAATCGGTTAGATAGGGATGTTTATATCGACAGTAGGACTTCTGCAACGAGAGCCGCGTACTTGGCGCGGAGTGTTTCCAGATGATCTAAGAAGTGCTAGTTGAGAAGTGTTTAAAAGATCTTAGATAGAATATAAGGGAGATCAACAGTGCGATAGTTAGAAAAGGTTCATGCGGCTTCTTTTTTTCAGGAATAGGCGGAGAATGTGAAGCTCTCCCAACATCTGAGGGAGGAGGAAAAGTTCTGCTAGTATTCGTGACTCATGAGGAGCAATATTTAGTTGAGGCGAGGCCTGAAAGAAGATAGTCCTTTTCAGTTGGAGAATTAGCAACACAATGATCAGATCGAAATAAGAGGAGGGAAAAGGCAGATTTACAGAATTGCTAGAGATGAAAGATTTAGCGTAAGAAGAAACCAAGGAGGTTAGCGCGAACTTTCCTTTGATGAAAGCCTACCGCTTTGCTCGTCGAAGATATCCCTGCAAGATTTCTTAGTAGAACACTGAACTGAAAATTAGCCGAGAGATAGTCAGTAGGAGAACTGAGAATTTTTCCACACCGACGATCAGGCAGTACGTTCTCTAGGCCTGAAGTTGGCCAGAGTAATAATTCCGGAACGACCGTGGATTTAAATGAGGAAAGAAAGATTTAGTGTCTTTTAAAGAATTGAATGAGCGAAAGACCAAAATTTAGCATGACAGGAAGGGAGTATGAACCTGCTCACTCCCGATCAACGATTACAAGCTTCCCCTCCTTATTTTAAAGTCTTTATAATCCATTCCATTTATTCCTTACTTGAGGTAGCAATTTTGCTTATCAATCTGCAAACTGGTGGAAACCTTACCATTTAAAGTCCCTGGTCTAAATATTCTATACATGTATGAGAACAGCACTGTGACCTCTATAGAAAATCCGTTACGCGGTACCACAAACATGTCTCTCCTCATTTCCAATAAAAAAGAATACTTTTCACACAGTTTAATTAACTTTATTATTATTATTATTAATATTATTATTATTATTATATTATTATATTATTTATTGCATATTATATATTATTCATTATTCATTATTATTTATCTATTTATTATTACCTGTATTGGAGACATTAAGGAATCAAAAAATTTTTGAAGCGCTAAAAATAAATTTCGGGAGGGATTTGAACCAACGGTTCAGGCGGTTTAGAATAGGATATATATAATTATATTATTATATATATGATATATTAATATTATATATGCATATAATATATAGATATTATATATATACCTATTATATAATAGTATATTATATATATATATATAATATATATATATATACTTATTATATTCAATACTATATACTGATACTATCTACATATATGCTATATATATATATGCTCCTTCTATTATTATATAATATATATTATATTATATAATATATATAATATATATATATTATATATATATATATAATATATATATATATATTATATAATATATACTATATATATACTATATCATATCTAATATTATATTTATATAATATATAATTAGTATATATTTCAGTTTCATTCTATATATATATATAATAACTTATATATATATAAGATTCATAATATATATTATATATATATATATATCTACTAATATATATATGTATAACTATATAACATTATATATATAACTATATATATATATATATATTTTTATATTATATATATAGAGAGAGAGAGAGAGAGAGAGAGAAATGTTTTAAAATAGTGTTTTTTCAATTAATCGTCATCGTCATCGTCATCGGCAAAATTATGCTCTAATCGTTCATCGTCATCGCATCGGCAAAAATTTCATAATCGTCCCATCACTAATATATACACTAAATTCAATTTCAAGGAAATATATCTCATTCTGTGATTTTTTAATGCGCTCTGATATTTTTATTTTATTAATTTCTACTACAAATTAATTGTGCTTGCGCACTATTTCATTATAATAAAATTGTATACCCAAAACGGAAGACTTAAAACAGCAAATTTTACTGTACATTGTGATAATTAAGCTCTTTATTTTATTACATCTATTATGATGTAAATTTTAAGCAATATTAGTTTATTTAAATACATTAAAAGATATGGGATGGTAAAGAAAACTCTATTTGTAAATAAATTTACTTTGTCCAGCTGAAGAAATTAGTTTCTGAACAGTTTTCTTTTCGAATATTTCAATCATTTGACATTATATGTTGGCAACACATTGTGCATCAACTATAGCTTGTGTTTGCCACTGACAATTAAAGAATTAAAGCGTATACCCTAGTCACAACTCACCAACAACTGTATTAGGGCATCCTGTATCTTTATCATTGCGTTGCCAAAACAATAATTTCACAATGATTAAAATATTTGAAATGAAATTTGTTCAGGAACTAATTTCTCCAGCTGTACATTACTCAGCTCTCACTGTTTAAGACTTTCGCTTTGGGTGTACAATTTTATTATTATACAATTATAATTTAACTATTTCTTTAACGATAAATTAATCATTTTAACTATATTTCAAATAAGAAAATTGGGTCTGTAACCGACCGAAAGTTGTTATTTCTTTTGCTCGACTTCCCAAGATAGTTAAAAATGAAAAGTTTTAAATACAGGAAAACTTAAAAAGAGAAAGATAAGTTTGAGAAATGAAGAATACAAGGAAACCGATGGGAAGAAGTAATAAAAGAAAGTTGCATAAAAACAAAGAAACCACAAAGAAACCAAAAAGAAATTGATATAAAAGCCAGTAAAAACAAGATCCAGTAAAAACAAGATCAATTAAAAATAGGATTTTAGAAAAGAGGATTTGTGTCATTTAAAGTAAAGAAGAATTTTTTTTATTATGTTCGCATCTCATAGGCAATGGCCTAATCGAGAGAAACTTTCTAACATGCATCTTCCTAAGGTTCAAATGAAGGATCGAAACGGCGTCTTCAAAAACGCTAGTCATTCCCTTTACCGTTACACCAACGTTAGCTTTTATAATTGACTAATAATAATATATATAATTCAACAAAAACCAAAATAGGCATAAACAGAATTACAGATGTAGATAAATACTTGAAACAAATGAAGCAATGGACGTTCTAAACAAATAATAGACATGCATAGAAAAAAAAAAAAAAAAAAAGTCTCATAGAAAAAGAAAGGGCAAAAAGTAGACAAATAGAGTAAAATCTCCTTATACGACAGAAGTAGAAATAAAAAACCGAGTAGAATGGTAGGAGAGAAAGTTTTAATGATGCTTACAAGGTAGTGACATGTCACCCCCGTTAAAAATTTTGTTGAAGAGGGTTGGGGAAGTAGGTTAAAACAACATGAATATATACGTATATAATAAGCGTTATAATATATAGTATAGGTTCAGTATAGTATGATATATATCTATATATATTATAATATATATGAAGCCACTCTGAGATATATCATATAGCATAATATCTAGTATATGATTACTATAATATTATATTAGCCTAGGATACTATTATATATTATATAACTATCGGGTTACTATCAGTAATATATACGAAAATAAGGTATATCAGAATACCTGGGACATAGTTAATTATATCAAATATACTATATTATATTATTAAACTCAAAAAAGCTATATATATAAGTACTATTAGTATTATATATATAATATATATATATTAGTTATAGTTATATATAATATATATATATAGATATAATATATATAAATATGTATAGTATATACTATATATAATATAATAATATACTATATATAGTGGGGTGGGCCTACCAGTGTCAGCTGCAGTTAGGAAAAATATACGAAAAAAAAATAAGATACGAACTGAGTGAACTTTGATTTTTCATCTACATTTATTTATAACCCTTTCATAAAAATAAGTTTTGGTAGGTAGCTGTTAATCATCCGAAAGATATATACGTAAATAACTTGGCAAATATGTTATTATTATTATTATTATTATTATTATTATTATTATTCATTATTATTATTATTATTATTATTATTATTATTATTATTATTATTATTATCCTCGAGCAAGCACAAAATCATATGTTTAAAACTCGATTCACTCAAAAGCTGAAGTGAACTTTAATATAAAAGATTTGAAGTAGACATGTCCTATCAGATACCATACATAATTATAATCATACCAAGTAAATCAAATCGAAAATAATAATCATCAATGATATAAGTAAATAGAATAATATACGATGCTAACAATTAATGGAAATTAAAGATTTATAAAATAATAATCATAATAATTTTTAAAAAATTCGATGCACCTTTAAGAACAAAATTTAGATTTCTGAAAATAACCCCCCAGTCAAATAGAGTAATCCTCTCTCTCTCTCTCTCTGCTCTCTCTCTCTCATTCTCTCTCTCTCTCTCTCTCTCTTCTCTCTATCTCTGCTGCATCTCTCTCTCTTTCTCTCTCTCTACTCTCAATCTCTCTCTCGTCTCCAAACTCCTGGTACCCGAAGGAACTGTTGTATCACTCACTTCTATTCTTATATTTCTCACTACGACAATGAATATAATAGTAATCTAACATCTTCTTTTGTGGAAATCCTGTGTAATGGTTCGTCTTTTTAACACAAACTCCTCTCTTTTTACCCAATTATTTGACCCCAGAATTAACCATGTGTCCTACTTTTAAGGTCTGGAAAAACTTCTTCCAATCTTCCCATTTTATTTGACTTAACACACTTTTAAACGTAGTGTAGCATATCTTGGCACATCTGTCTTTGATTTGGATTACATTTCGTTTTATCTTATCTCTGGTGGGTGCAATGTATGCCTCAAAATTTATGATTACTCCTTATATCAATATTTCGTTCGATCGATTTAGGCATCAAAATTTATGATTATCTATAAATAGGTAATATAGTCTTACTAGTCAATATCGATTCATCATACCTTCAGGTATTCAAGTTTTAAGTTTACTTTGCGAGAAGGAAGGAAGTTTACTTCGCCAGTTTCCTTCTGATTTCTCATTTATTTGATGCTTATAAATTATAATATATAAATTAGGGTTGGTAGAGCACCGGAATTCTGCCCACCGCACCGCACCGCACCGCACCGCAACGCACCGTACCGTACCGCACAGCACCGCACCGCACCGCACCAGAGTAAGAGGACCATGCACCGAACCAAAAGTCATTTTTTGTGGCAACGCACTGCACCTCTATAATTTTAAAATCGCATCGCACGGGGATATGGAAATTGAGTACCGCAAAGACGAGAAGTGGATAGATTTCAAAATCGACGATATGATACTGCGCCACTACCAGTGATCGTACGGCCAGACCCGTCACAACGGTCATTATACATCATATACCTTTCAGCTATCTAATCGTGATACAGAATAGGCAGTTTATCGACTTTCCAGGGCCGTCACGGCGTCACCATTGGAGCGACAGTCATTATAACGAGCCTTTATACATCGCTGGCGCACCGGAACAATCTGCACCTTCTATAATTTTAAAATCGCATCGCACGGGGATATGGAAATTGAGTACCGCACCGCACCAAAATGAGCTCACGATGCTATAAATCCACAATTTCTGATAAATTTAATGTTTTCCAGTAAAAAGATTGCATTTTTGGACTTATTGGTTTAATCGTTATTGTTTAATCAAGAATGTCGAAAAGATATATTTCGACCACCCACGATTATAAAAGTAATACTTTCGACTTCAAATCATAAATAACCTTGAAAACATTATGATTATTCGAGCTAATGAATATTAGTATCCCACCAACAGCCATGAATCCACCAAAACTGATAAACAAAATCCATCAAAGGTCAAAATCAAAGGTCAAAGGTCAGAGGTTTTCCCTTACTTTGTATTAAAGAAACGTCACAACTCTAAAAGTATAAACTAAATGTAATATTTTGTAACTTAAATAGAACGATCAATGCGAAAACATGTCCTAAATGCATACAAAAATGTTGTCTGGTTTCCCCTCGCTTGACTGCTCATAAACCTTAATAGATACATACATTATCATAATACTTAATATATATCATATATAGTATTATATATATATTATCTATCATTATATATACCGTCTACTATCCTAATATACTTTTTCATTCAATATAGGTATCATAATTTATATATAATCGTATATATCTATCTGATCTAGCAGTATATACTCATGCTACGCAGAGATCCTCATCCACTACTAGATAGTAGGTTCACGATATACGATATATGATTCACTACCTTAGCCATATATATTCATACTACCGTATTCATCACCTACCTCCAGACTCACTCTATATATATACTAGAGCTCGTATTTACAGTGTTTTTTGTGTTTTGGTTCTGCTTATTCTTCTACACAGAATCGAAGTCGTGGAAGGTTGAACGCATGGCACGCTAAGTTATGTATTAGATCTTAGTATCAAGTAACTGTATTTCTCTCATCCAGTCACTGACGTGTCTTTTAAATCGTTGTGATCACTATAATTACTGCACTAATAGACATGCTCTCTCAAATTCATCATTGCCTATAATCGATTCTATACCATGGGAGTAACGGTTACAGCTTAACAATTATAGCTCTAACACCTTTGATTTTCAATGAAACTTATCTCATGAATATTTAAAATGATTTGTAAAGAAAAAACGTCAAAAAAAATTTGAAAAAAATGACTGTAAAGAAAAAAATAATCAAAAAAATGACAGATCATGGGATAAAAAACATTTATCGAAGGGCTCCAAGTTTTAATCATTGTAAATACACATATTTTATCCAGGCAGATGCTTCGTTTATAAAAACATCGATTATCTTTATTAGACTGATTGATGGTTGATCGAGAGCTCAAAATGACTTTCATTATGTTTCCAGCACTCAGAGGGTGGGAGGATGATGGGTGGGTCGGAGTTCCCCAAAGACAATTGCTCATTGTTGGCCATTTGTGCTACATTCATTTACCACCAAAATCTATAAATACCTATAAACTTTGTTCTTAAGATCTATTAAAAATTATTTTTTTAAAAATTAAAAATAAATCTATAGTACAAATATAGTATTATATACAATCATTCATATATATATCATATATATAACTTCACGACCCTATATATTGGACTATAATATTATTAGTATATATTATTCGAGCGCATATACGATTACATTAGCTTGCTCCAAGACGCTACGCCTGCCGAACGTTACCTGAAATCAGAGCGGGAATTGTTGCACCTGGACAAATGGCACCGCCAGATCGAAGATGGCGGTCGGCGATCAAGGTCATTACATCTTAGTATAGACTATAGCTTATTATTGCAACGTGCAACTCATCATATTATATAATATATTATAGTATATACTATATATATCATAATATATATATATTTGAATAATTGTACGCAATTGATACACTTACGTTCGCAAGAATGAAACATCATCCTGTTCGGATGATCCCTCGCCATCAGCCATATTTTATAAATCCTTTTTATAATTATATAAACTAAAACCACCTCAAAAATTTAAACTTATCCAAAGAATATATAAAAATGAGCGTTGGGCTTCTTCCAATTTTAACACATAATCACTTCATACTGATTTAATATATTATATAATATATTTTTAATAGCTTTCGGATGAGGAGAGAGTCAACACTGAATGATTTTGAATCCCGCGCTCCTTCTGCGTCGGGCTTTCGATATATCACTAGAAGATAGATTTATTCGAATAGGAAAAGGCGGAGAAACGTGTCTTTCCTCCGCCTTGCTCTGACACGGACTGAGAAAAAAAAATTTGAGGGGAAACGATCGAGCCGTTCGTTACGAGCGTCGAGACTCGAGATTGAGGTCCAAGTATACCAATTCTCGACGAAACCTATACCAATTCTCGCACGAAATTTTTAGAAGGCAGAACAGGCAAAATTGGTACTCTTGCCAAAAACCTAAAATTGGACAGACAAATGAGTCAAACAGGTAAATGGACAGCGTGAATCGGTAGAATGAGGGGAGAGGAGAGGAGAGAGGAGATGAAGAGAAGAGAGAGAGAGAGAGAGAGAGAGAGAGAGAGAGAAGAGAGAGAGGAGGGTGCTTAAGCAATGGAAATAATTGGTAAAATCAGGTACTAAAAAGACTCGTAAAACTATGCGACCTGTCAATTTATATAACCGACGATTTCGATGCGACTCGTATAAACGATGTGATAACAATACATCATCGCCTCGTAATCCTTTATCGTTAATTTCGAGCACAGAATATATTGTAAATCTAACTAAAAAAATATAAAAAAATAAATAATCGAGATCGGGCTACTCAAGAAGCTCTATTCATCTCGTATACGTGTGAGATCAGAAAATCATTCATTTCGAATAAAGTATAATAATAGTATATATCTATATATATATATATAGTATATATATAATATTATAATATACTATTATATATTACATATATTATATATATCAGTATATAGTAGTATATATATATAATCGACGTGGCTCGATGACTATCTACGATATATATATAATACCTCATATGTGGTGAGTCTCTCATAGGATGAGAGTTCTAATCTATTGTAATATATATTGTGAGCAGTAGTGATATTAAACTATATATAAATCTGGCCGAATCAATCTGATGCATATTAGTTCAGTTTACGTCGTACATAAACCTCTTGGACATTCATGTAACGTCATACGAGCTCGTCCCCGAGAGCGTGAGCAGCGCGCTCTCTCTCTTCCGGTGCCGACGGCGCGCTGTGCGTATGAAGTCTGATATTGCCTCGCTAGCTGGCATGGATCGACCTCATCACCATCGAATCTAAAGAACGCGGCCCAGAAAGTGCCTCCACCTTCAGCGTCTGGTCAGCTCTCTCTACAGATACACATGCACGCAGTACACCGGGGGGATGGGGATATTTGGAATCAAGCGGAAAAAAATTCTAAGGTTTTTTTTTTTTTTTTTTTTTTTTTTTTTTTTTTTTTTTTTTTGAGGGGGGCGAAGTCCCCCCCCGTCGTCCACGGGAGGCCGAGAGACCCCGACTCTGCCATCTTTGTGATTTACCCTATGGTATTCCTATAGTTTAAAATAATACCAAAGTGTAAAGGAAGTAAAATTATTCTTTTTTTTTTAACTAAAGGAATACCATAGGGTAAACCGCAAAGATGGCAGGAGTCGGGGTCTCTCGGCCTCCCGGTGGACAACGGGGGGAACTTCGTCCCCCCTCTGTCCCTCGTCGGCTCGAGCCCCCTAAATTTGGAAAAAAAAATTTTTTTAAATATTTCCGACGAATAAATGAAAAAAAGGAGGTTGAGATTGCTTTTGGAAGTTTTAATTATTAAAAAACAATTAAGTCTTAGACTAAAAAGTATAATTAGTTATAAACTAAAATAAAAATTATATTTCTTTACTATAACCAATAAGAATTCTTAATAAGTAAACTATACTTTCATTTTCCATAAAGGTGCGGAACAAAAGAGCGGAAACTTATTTTGATCCGCACTTGCAAGTCCGCTAATTTCTTGACGTCTCCGCACCTCCGCTAGTCCGCACCTATTTTGGTAGTCCGCTCGGAGCGGACTAGCGGACTAAAGAGCGGAAGTGCCCCCCACCTCATTATATAGAGAAGTCGAGAATATGTTTGATAAAGATTCAAGAACTGATTGACTATTAAAGTAGAATTATTTATATCAAAAATTAATTAAATTAATTATATATACTAATATATAGTAGGTATATATACGAGATAAGAAGGATAGATATGAAGACAACTTTCAGTTTGTACTCTCAAGGAGAGTAGAGAGAGGAGAGTTAGAGTAACGAGGAGATAAGAGAGAGAAGAACGAGATAGATAAGAGTAGGAGATGTATAAAGATAGTAAGAGATGAAGTTGAGTGGATAATGTATAGATGGAAGATGAGAGAGGAGATAAATATATTTTTTAAGTTTATTTCATATAGATCGAATGTAGTTAATTTCGACTCAGTTTTTCCTGTTTAATTTACTATAAGGAAAATATTTTTAAGGATTGTGAAAAAATGCTGGTGAACACTTTGACAACATATTTGAAGATTTGAGATTATGTAGAGATAGGGAGATGAGAATAGAGTAGAGATAGAGTAGAGAGAAAGAGAGAGATAAGGAGAGAGAGATGAATATATACTATATAAAAAATAAGTTGAATATAGAATATATAATATATGAAGGCCGTGTTATGTTTTACGACTCCTCCGTCGTTTTGATTTTTTTTTTTTGTTTTATTTTTTTTTAACATATTGCTAGTATATGATGCGAAATAAAAAAATTTAGAGTCAGTGACGGACAATAAGCTTCAAAAATATATCTATAGATTTTATAATAATTTTTAAAAATCACATTAATTATAAAATAAAAATTTAAAACATGAAATATCTCGAAAAGTACGACCACTTACAGAAAGACCAATGTATAGCGAAATTTGGAGAATCAGGGCATATAAAGCATGTAATTACAAAAATGTAAAAAAAATGAAATTATATTAAGAAAAAAAATAAAAAAGAGGGAGGAAGAAACTGATCTCGAAAAGTACACCAACTTACAGAAAATAAACACCAATTTACATATTTGGAAATCAGCATATAAAGCTTATTACATAAATGTAAAAAAAAATAAAAAATAAAAAAAATGAAAAAGAGAGTTAGGGGGCTCGAGCCGACGGGAGAACGGGGGTGGAGACGTTGATTTCCCAGTGTAACCCCGTGAGGAGGGAGAGGGAAAGGGAGGGAGGAGGAGAGACACCCGCGAGAACACGCACAAATACGCAAAAGAAGAGAAGGGGGTTTCCGGAGGGAGGACTCTTCCCGGAAGGGAGAGGGAAAAGAATAGTGACTACGACCGTGGAGTGGATTCGACGCCAAGATAGGCCGAGAAGAGAGAGAGACCGACCGAGCTGAACGCGTGCGACAAGATACTGTGATGGACATGTATACGCCTTGGGATTCATTAGGTAAAAAAAAAAAATTTTAAACGGACGGAGTCGATAAAAGAGTGACAAGGTTCGCTATTATATGATTTTTGTAAGAATAGCAGAATGTCCAGCTCAGACCACATGTAAGATTAGAGATATGTTGGATCAGGAGAGAGGAAGGGAGATACTCTAGAAAGGAGTAGAGAGAGAAAAAGAGAAAAATTCAGAAAAAACTGAGAACGAGAGATGTGTAAAAGGAACGCATAAGCAGAAAGAGATGCACGGAGAGAGATGATATGATGAGAGAGATAGATGACGAGAGAAAGAGATGATAGAGAGAGAGAGAATAATAATAGTAATAGATAGTGAATAGAGGAGATAGAAGAAGAATTAGTAGAAGAGTAAGAGTAAAAATGAAGAGATAGGAAGAGGAATAGACTAAGAAGATATGAATATTAGAAGAGAGAAGTATACTAGAGAGAGAATAGAGTAATTATGAAACGAGTATAATATGAAGATAGAGATAGTAGAGAGATCAGTAAGATAGAGGAGGTTAGGATAGATGGAGAGAAGATGAGATGAATATGAATAATATAGATATATTATATATATATAGAGAAGATGAATGAAGTGAGTGATAGTGGACGCAGGCTATTACCGGATCAGCCCGAGAGCCGTTGAGTATGTATCGTAGAATGAAGGAGTTATAGTGAAGATCGGTTTTGAAACGTTGCAGGAGAGATAATAAGATGGATAGATATGGAGGGGAGATGAGAGTGTGGATAGAAAGAACTGCGAGTATGATTAGGAGCCAGCGAGTGTGTATTGAAGAGGACTAGTCAGCAGAGAGAGCGAGAGGTAGGACCGATATAGCATAAAGAGAGGGGTGATGTAGGAGCCCCTTAGAAAGCAAGGTCAAAGTTGTGTCAGGATTTGTATAAGATCACACAGAACTGCTCTTCATACAAGATAATACAGTGTTTTTTCATATATTATATATTTCATTACTCCGCCGGGTGATATACGGGATAAGCGTGCTATACTTGTACCCGAGCCGGACTAGATCTCTTCGCGTATTTTTTTTCGCGGTCTGTTATTACTCATGAGTCAATTGGAGTGTATATGTATACGTTATTTGTGGCTTTTTTCCTTATTGATATTTTATATACGAATATATTAATTGATAATCTCGTGTACAGTGGGCGTCATCAGTGAGTGACTTTTTGGATGATTTACTTCTTTTTAAATATATTCAGATGTTATGATATAAGATTACATATATATTTCCTCCAAATGCGAATTAATTTATTATTATTATTAATTGTTAATTACTTTATAAAGGTGTGTTGATTTTTCTTTTATAATTTATTTATATATAATTTCTCAGTGCTTTTTTTACACCCTCATCTTATTTCATTATAATAATTTTTATAATTAATATTAGTTTAATACTTTTCTATCTCCAGATTTATTTGCTTTAAGAAGGCGTACTTACAAAAACTTAAATATTTGTCGGGTGAGGATAAAAAGACTACTCTACGCTCGTGGCCTGTGACTCCCCTATATATGCTCTCCCTGGATAATATAATATATAATAGTTATATAATTATATACCAATAATAATATCCTATAAAATAATAATTTAGTATAAATTTACCATTTAATCGGAATAGGGCTAGAAATATTATTAGGAGTAGTTCAATATTAGAGTTATATATATATATATATAGAGGTATAGGACAATATATAATATAATTTGAATAATTATATCACGTGTATCGTGTTAGAATTATCCACTGATGCAATTATGCTCTGCTATTCGAGAATAACCTCTGTAAATACTCCTACAGTTGTCAAGGACGGACAGATACCATTTTATATTCGGACTTTGCAGCGTAGCTCTCTCTAGTTATTGAATAATGTGATTATCTTACGAAGACTATAAATTTTATAGTGTAAAATATTAGTTGGAGTAATAACAATAAAAAACAAATAATTATAAAACAAGCTTATATTGTTGTATAATTTGGTAAAAATTTCTATCCAATACATCTGTGTCATCTCTTAAAAACATGATTTCATTATGTGAACTGGTGGATCTTAAAAATTCGCGTAAACTCCTCGATGTGCAACAAATTAAAACTATATTCTCATTTCTATTATATTAATGTAATGTGAAGTTTATAAGTTCGAGTATATAATAATGTAGTAATCGTACCTTAGGGGGGTGCGATTCTTCATTTGAATCCCGGGTAGAAAATACCTGGAGTATCTATCCCCCTAAATTAGGGAAGGGACACATAGGAGAAGAACAGCCAACCTGGCGACTCAAAAATTAAACAAAAGCTGGGACGGGAGAGGTGTCCAGGTGGACCCCTCGCCGCCGGATTCATGGAGATGAGGGAGAGAAATGAGGTTGCAACTAGAGCCCCGTCTCGTTGATCCACGTGGGGAAGACTGAGCATAGGCACTCCCCGGAAAGTCCTGTTGCACATGCAGTTGCTGTCTACCGTTTGATATTCTTTAGTTTTTAAAACCACCATCAACAGCATTAAAGGGTCCACTCAGAATGGTATATCCCGAGTCTAAATTAACCCATAAGTTTGATAAAATTTGACTCATTTGCTGACATTTATGTCTTTTTTAGCCGGTGCGGGCTGAGTTAGAGTTAATGTTACCACAAGTGAGTTTGTGCACCGCCTCGATTTATTAGTGATACAAATCACATGGATATACTCTAAAAAGCAGAGTTATAATGGCGGAAGAATTAGTAGAAAAATGAGAATAATTGTGGTTCGCTCTCATCTTTTAGAGAAAGAAATAACAGAAAGTTACAGGGCTCTCAAAGTTGTATATTGAAAAAACATCTCCCTATTAATTAAGACGCTATGTCGATGGTATTGATCCAATCCAGGGTAGGTGCTAGCACTCTTTCCGGGCCTCATAAGTCAAAGCGTCTATGGAGTGAGGATATTTGGTTAGTCGGTTATTAGGTATTTACGAACAGAGAAAGAATTGCTATGTAAAATATGGTGAGAGCAAATACTATTAATACCACTACATTCCTGAAACATGGATATGGCTCCATAAAAACTCCCACGAGGGATACATCGTAAATATTTATTAAGGTGGAATGAAAAAAATATACACTACTGGGAACAACAATATTTTGTTATAGAGGGACGTTTCTCTGTGCGGCGCTCGCTAAAAACTTGGTGTTCACTAATATAGGATGTGAGAAAGGGAACTGACAGAATTTTCGTTTTCACTTATCATCACTTTCTTATTATATGATGTGATATTTTTGAGATAGATATCATCGATTAATATCACTCCGTAGTAAAATCGAAAAAAATATAACAAAAAAATTTATATATAGATTTTTTTTAATATAAAATATTCAAATAAAACCATATTGGGTTTTTTACAAACTTTGAAAGTGGCTCATGTAAATCTCATATTTATATTTCCTAACGAGATTTCAGTCTCTCGGTTAACTGGTTATTTCGGTTTATTAACTTTCAAAACTAATTCTATAACTCGTTTATATATTATATTCATTTTACCACTAAGGAAAGAATCAGTGTATCCTGATGTCTTTGCATTAAATCATATTAACATAATACCTTCCCCATCACCCTCCAGCCCCATCGGCAGGTGGATTTAGTGTGAGTGGTACAAGATCACCCTTTACTCTGGGTGTGAGACATAACAAAAGTAGATTCAAATATTGTACTCTCTCTCGTTGTTTTTTTACCTTTAATTATTTTAATTATTTACATATTTATAACAATGTATCCTCATTAAAAGCCGTTAATATTACAAGTAAAATTCTCTCAGCGGTAAGTATCTCCAAACCTAAAGCGTACTTTTCATCTATCTCTCATCTGTCTCACAGCCACATTACATACTACGTCTATTATGGTCGATTATGCCATATTACTGCTAGTCCTTGAAATTCTCTAACTACGTGCTCTTCATAAGTACATATTAATTTTGATATTAATAATATTAATTCACTATGAGTGATTTCTTAATTAGCTTATTTCTTTTATTATTTTTATGTTATAACTTAAAAAAATTACTTTTTTACATACCCTAAAGCAGTAAATCAGCAAATCAGTAAATCAAACTGCCCTCCCTATCACCCTCCTACCCTTCCATGATCTATTGATCTATTGATCTAGTGATCTATCGATTCAAGTCATATTTTTACTAAAATTGTTATGTTTTATAATACCCTAAAGCAGTAAATCAGTAAATAAGTAAATCAGTAAATCAAACTGCCCTCCCTTCCCCATCACCCTCCTACCCATCCATGATCTATTGATCTATTGATTCAAGTCATATTTTTACTAAAATTGTTACATTTTTACATACCCTAAAGCAGTAAATCAGTAAATCAGTAATTCAAACCACCCAGCCTGCCCTCCTATCCAGCCATGATCTATTGATCTATTGATCTATTGATCTATTGATTCAAGTCACATTTCGAGTATCATTTCAGTTAAACATAACATAAAAACAAATTCTATATACAGTGATCAACGAATATATGCTAACGTAACAAAGTTTTTCACATCAATAAAGCTAACATAGCATTACTGAAACTAGGAATATAATGTACAACAACAAACCTAACACATCTCCAACCCGAATAAACTGCTAAAATTAACAAAGTTCTACACTTAACAACGGTAAAGTAACTAACATAGCGTACAAAAACGTAACCTATTCATACTATGTCAAGCATATCTATAACATATCAATGTTAATTTTACATTACCATGGTAATATTTAACAAAAGGTTTACCGTAACCTTACCTAACTACCATAATACCTAACGGGTAAACACATAGTAAAGTTTTATCCTCTGAAAAGTTAAATTATAAACATAACATACTTAACACACAACAACCAGACAAATAAACAGCTATTATTAACAACTTAACCAATAAAGCGACCATAGGAGGGAAGTAAAACAAGTTTTCCTTTTTATAACATGTAATTTTCATTGAAAAGAGCGTTATGTAAATACATAAAAACATATGCTTTATTTTAAATATATTAATTTATTTAATCAGAGAACATAGCATTCAACATAAATTGGGTAAGTTATATATATATATATATATATATATATTATATTTATATATATAATATATATATATATACTCTATAATAGTATATATAATATATATATATATATATATATATATAATATATATATATATTATATTATATTAAAGATTCAACATCCTTTGAAAGGATGTAAGTATAAATGCGTTCCGCAGCACTAAACCATTTTTCTGCATATTTTGGTTCAACAGCACTCTGGCGTTCGGGAAAGTAACTACGGGAATTCTTATTTTTGAGCATTCTCCCCTGGTTTGACACCCTCATGATAGGTTTTTGAACGAAGGGTACCCCCTCTTACGAAAAACGCATGTTGGCCTGCGTTCTAAAAACGCAACGGCTGAAAACGCCGCACTCGACAATAAACAGCTAATCGAACTCGTATACCTCAAAACTACTAGGACAACACCGAGGCCCAGCTTCATAGCTCAGAAACAAAAAATGTTAGGAAAGGGGGGTAGGGTAATATCTAATACTAACTCTTGTTAGGAGTGAATCGATTCCGTCGTAAACCACAGAAATCGATTCAGCAGTGTCGAATATGTACTAATCGATACAAATATCGGAAATATTCAGGCATATACGATATATCGCACTAGAAGGGTTAGAAAGGGGGGTGGGGGATACTAACTCATAGAAGGAACCAACCTAACACCTTCTAATATATACCAATCGACTCCCCGTAACCTTATAACCTGGAGTAGGACACCATTATTAGGCCGTTGTTCTATGACGTAGGATATGTCATGCTAGAAAAGGCTAGAAAAGGGGGGGTGGGGTAATAACTCATAGAAGGAAGCATCCTAGCACCTTCTAATACACACCAATCGACTCCCCGTACCCAATAACATAGGGGTAGACACCAAAATCGGGTGTATTCTATGACATAGGATATGTCAGGCTAGAAAAGGCTAGAAAAGGGGGGTAGGGTAATAACTCATAGAAGGAAGCAGCTAGCACCTTCTAATACCACTAATCGATTCCCCGTACCCAATAAACCTAGGGGTATAGGGTTAGACACTAAGACCGGCGTATTCTAGAATATAGTCCATACGTGCTAGAAGCTAGAATATAGAATAATAGAATATAGCCTATAGAAATAGAATATATAGAATATAGAATATAGAAACATGCGACCTTTTCTCGGTCGGCGGCACCCTTTGAAGTGACGCCGTTCTTCACCTTGTTATCAGCTTTTGCGGTTTTGTGGTTTCTAGCATAGGAACCTATGCTAGAAACCGCAAACCGCAAAGGTCATATAAGTGGCCCTTTTTTCTTCACTTCAAAGGGTGCCGCCGAGGGCAAAAAGGACACATGTTCCATATAGGCTATAGGCTATATGTCATAGGCTATTATATTCCTATAGGCATTATTTTATAGGCTATATTATTCTAGCTTCTAGGCACTGCCGAACTATATATTTATAATTTTTGATTTATTATTTATGAAATAACCTTATAGTTATATATACTTAAGTATTGAGTCTTACCCTTTAGGTTATTGGTGAGTACGGGGAATATATCATATTGGTTGATTAATATATGAATAGTATGTCATTTAAGTATAAGTATAGCTTTATTCTATGTAAGTTATATTTACTTCCATACCCCCCTTTATCTTAATGACCTTTATATCTATGTATCACTTCATTGTTCCTACTTCAATTAGATTTACTCCTCTGGTTATTAGATAGTACTAAACAGCCTAGGTATAATAAGGTTACGAGGTGTAGTGTCTGAATTGGATGTATATATTATAGAATGTAGCTAATATAGGATTACGTTCTCATTCTATACTAGAATGAATATTACCCTATACCCCCTTACTATTTATTTACTTAGCCTTATATTCTAGCATGACATGTCTATACGTTCATAGTAATACACGAGCTTAATATAAATTAAATAGGTATATATTAGGTACTCATTAATTCCTTTAATAGTATTATAAGAAGGTACGGGTGAGTATTAGTCGTGAATTCGGCGCTGAATAACCTTAACTTGTCCACATAAAGTGTCTGAGCTAGAGAATTATGTGCTCATCCTTCTTTGCGCTCATATATATATAAACTCCTCCGCATCTCATGATATCTAGTTCTCATCATATATCTCATAGCTTCTGAACACTTTCGCATATCTATGCGACATAGTAAATAATATACAGTTATATAAAGAGTGCATCGATTTAGTACTATATCTTCTCTCTGATGCTATCTGCATGTATACTGTCTCTTGATGGATAATATATCAGAACAATGGTAGAAATCGAATTATTTCTCTACTAAATTAACGATGAAACTATTCTGATCTTAGTTTTGAATCACAGTGCTCTCGTATTACGTTTCGCTTTACCTCCCTCTACATTGATGAAGACCGAGAAATATATAGCAGATTCCATACTATTGGCAATGTGGTGCAATCTCTCTCAGCAAATGTTGGCATATTAGCTCTGGGACAAACAAAATTTGCAACAGTTTGCAAACATTTTTGCAACATTTTGCAACATCGTTATTTACCGTAGGTGCGAGTAGACTTTGTGATTTTTCGTTAAGACCATAAATTTTATTGCTAGTCAGAGACTCAGGATTAGTATGCAGCTGAATATCCATTCGATTTTATTCGATATATCTTATACATTCCTCCCTCCATATAAGCAGAGGGGAATCCACGATATGTTGGTATACTTTTTTTTGAGATTGTTGATTCCTATTCCATAACTTCCATACTCAGCTATGTCTTTTGGTATTTCAATAATAATTAATTTAATTTTAAATTCTCAATTATTATTATTAATTTAATGATCCAATCTCAAAGAATAATCAAGATCTGCACTACTGAATTACTATACAACGTCCTAGTGCAGTAATTTTAGAAAGGATATAAAAAGATAGTTCAAAAGGTAACTTTATAAACGGGACTAAAAATATAAATATCATTTGTTATTGAAAATATGAATATATAGGATAAGCAGGTAAATTATTCGTTTAATAAATTTTTTACTTTGATATTATTAAAAGCTAAATATTTACAATGAATGATATGAAAATAATAGATGGTAGATTAATAGTATGTCAGTTTCTACAAATTTGCTATAATAATAATTAATGTTTTGATGTAAGAAAAGGTTGATAAAAACGATATAAAATATTTAAATAGAGCTCTTATTTATCCAAATGTTTTGGCATTATACATTACATAAAAAAAGCCAGTCAAGTAATCTTCATTTGAGGATAAGATTTAAATAAAATAGACCTAATTTCTATCTTTTAATTGTTATTCTCGGTTTCTCGTTGTCACGAAAGCCCATAAAAAACAGGGCTGCATATATAATGTAAGCAACCCATTTCCAAGATATTATCTTTTGCTAATTGTGGAAAGAATCATTCTCAAAGAATCTAGTTTACTGTTGAAGCACAAATTTTTATATTTTTTCTAATTGGATTGATTTAACCACATTTATCTTTAATGAA
>JABUQX010100089.1:0-2500 GCA_015478945.1 Trachelipus rathkii
CCACGACGAGACGATACCCAATGGTAGAACTGCCAAAACAGTACCATACAAATCTTCTGAATAATGGTAGCCAAAAAAGCTAACTCTAGTGCTACCCACTCAGCCGTTCTTTCCTCCATCGCCCGCGCTACCGCTGACGCCATCGACTCTCCTTCTTCTACCTCATAAGACTCTACATACCCTCTTTATTTATTCGGTGTAACTCTTCCTCTTTCTAACACTCTACCATGTACTACTCACAGTAACAATCTCCTGTATCGTGAGCGAGCAATCCGGGTCTGGCTGCGCTTTATCAATTCACCTGCGCTTAAACCAACTGGCCTTTCAACAACGGTTCGCTGCGAACTCCAAACCATACCCAACATATCTCGTGTCACACATTCAACCCAAACAGCAATTTTACACAACAAACACCAAATCATGTTGCTTTCTGCTCAAGCCATTCTCCTCTACCTTTTCAACATTCGCTCCTCAATACTATACCAACGCCCTCCAAACAAGATCAACTCCCTCACAACTACATCTCAAACTTCAAAATCTAAATTAACCATCACGAATCCGACACACTCTAGATCGATCGCTCCACGGCCACTCCCGACGCCATATCAAACTCGAAATTTTTCATCAAACTATCTACTAATACATACCTCATACTCCACTATAACCCTACCTACCCCTACTACCCCTCACCTACTCACTATACCCCCTCACCCTCAACCACCCCCTACTACCCTCCACATCCACCCTCACTACCACCATACCCTAATATATAATTTATATATAATATTATATTTTAAATATATAAATATATATATATATATATAATATATATATATATATTGAGGCGTCCTGTGCAGGAGGCTGCTCTCTTACTTTTTTTGGCTTCGAAATAACTCCTGGACCAGCATCGGAAACTCTTTTGCGCCTAGAAACAAGATCTTCAGGAGAGCTCTGGAAGAACGATTTTAGAGGCCAAATGGCCACATGGAAGAAGATGCTAGCTCCATTGAAAGGGTGAAAACCTAACCAGAGATATACTCAAGGATACATCGAAAACATTGGGTCTGAGAATGAGTTTTCTAAGTGCTCCAGGATCAAGGTTTAAGGCAAAGGAAAGAAGATGCTGGCCAACTGACAGGGAAAGTCATACCTGGGAGATGGTGTAGAATATATATATATATTATATCATAATATTATATATATATATATTATATATATATCATATATATATATCTATATATATATATACTACTCACTATACCTATATATATATATATATATAATATCATATATTATATATTATAATCTTATACGTTATACCGTATTACTAACATATACGGGAAAGATTATTATCCATAACAGCCAAAAACTTTCTTAAATACGTTATATCCTCCCATCTCAAAAATCTACAATAGCTACCAGGGAAAAGGAATACATTGCCGGAATGCTGGTGCCCATTGTTAGTCCGGAAATGTAAAAAAAAAAAAACAAAAAAAACAAAAAAAAAAAAAAAAAAAAAACATCTCAAAAACTACAATATTAAAACTTTTGCTTTTTTTTTTTACACACGCGACTCACACACGGGTATACGCACCGAATGGCAGGAATCGGGGTCCTCTCGGCTTCGGGAACTACGGGGTAGGACTACTTCCCCCTCCGGGGAGGGTCTCGGAACCCCGCTCTTTGGTATTTGGGTGTCGCGGGGGTTCTCCCGCCCACGGGGTATGGCAAACGTCCCCCCCTGTGTTCCCGCTCGCTCGAGCCCCTAATTGCGTGTAAATACTTTACAAATAAATATATTTTATATTATGTCCCTGCTCCTAAAAAAAAAATAGCCAATATTATTTTTTTTTTATTATTGATTTTTTTTTTTTACAGTTTCCTAACTAAATTTTACAAGGATTCCAAAAATGTATTGCCTTTTCGCTGTAGCTATTGTATTTTTTGAGATTTTTTTTTTTTTTTTTTTTTTTTTTTTTTTTTTTTACATTTCCGCACTAAAATTGGACAGCATTCCAACAATGTTTCCTTTTCCCTGTAGCTATTTAGTTTTTGAGATATGAGTTTTAAAAAATATATTTTGCTGTTAATGAAATACATATAAGCATATATATTATATTTATATATAATATAATACTATATACATATCTAATACTATCATATACTATATTACTATAATATATATACTATATATATATATACTATATATATACTATATATATATATTATATATATATATATATATATATATATATTATATACTTATATATCATATATATATATATATATAGTATATATATATATATATATCATATAAGTTTCTATTTGCAGGAAGAATTTTTTTGTCTTACAAAGATTCCCTATCGTAATTTTACCTTATATATATATTAAAAATGACGATATCTTGTTTAGTTATTGAGTTTATAAAATTTTGATATTTTTAAATTAACGAATGTAGCAACTAAAGTAGTTTTTTTTTTTTTTTTTTTTTTTTTTTTTT
>JABUQX010100089.1:7500-10000 GCA_015478945.1 Trachelipus rathkii
AAAAGGGCCTTTGATGAAACTACTCGCGCCAACCATGGCACCCACGCAGTATTAAAAAAGCAGTAGAACACATCTTTCAGTACTCCTGGCTAAGGATCAAGACTTGGCTTCGAAGTACTATGGAAGACGACAGGTTTAAACGGACTGGCCTATGATGATTGTACGCAGAGAAATGTGTTGACAATTATGATATTTATCAACAGTAAGTTGTAAATTTGGTGTGCGACCCAGGAATTTACTTTCTTAATAATATCAATTTTGCAACTGCTCTATATTGGGAATTTTCCCATCATTGCATATTGTGTTTGATATTCTATTGTTTTTAATAAAAATAATTTTTTTAACTATTAATCATTTTATAATTATCCATACCAAATGGTTTCTTCTAGTTTTTATGTCTTCTTTCTATATATATATATATATAATATATATATATATATATATATATATATATATATATATATATATATACTATATATATAATATAATATATATTAATATATATATATGATATATATATATATATATATATATATATATATATATATATATATATATAAGCTTTATAAAATTTTAAGCTGCCCCCCCCTAGGTTGGAAGCTGGCGACGCCCATGTATATATATATATATATATATATATATATATATATATATATATATTTTACACTGCTTTAACTCATGTTTTACTGCTTTAACTCATATGTTTTACTGCTTAACTCATATATTTATTAACATTACATACCTTAAAGCAGTAAATCAGTAAAATCAATAGAGGTGTTTACATAGGCACAAGGGGATTAGTAATTGCTTTTGTTTTACTGTTTAACTGCTTTTTAAAACCCTTTCATAGTTTTACTGGTTAAACTCATATATTTAATTAACATTACATACCCTTAAAGCAGTAAATCAGAAATAATAGAGGTGTTACATAGCAGCAAGGGGATTAGTATGCTTTTGTTTTACTGCTTTGCTGCTTTAACTCATATGTTTTGCTGCTTTACTGCTTTAACTCATATTGTTTACTTGCTTTTAACTCATATATTTAATAACATTATGTTTTTTTATTTGTTTTAATACTTTTTTAATTTTTATATTAACATTATGTTTTTCGAATTTTAGCCATAACACTGTTTATTTTATTATTTTTTTTTTTATTTTTATTATTATTTTTTTTTTTTTATTTTTATTATTATTTTTTTTATTTTATTATTTTTTTTTTATTATTATTATTATTATTTTATTTTATTATTATTTTTATTATATACTTTAGTGTATTACTTCATGCGTAGGGTTATTATTATTTAGCACACAACACACGCCACACCGCTACACATTATACAAACATACACCCACCCATAGACACTTACACTCACCTCCTACACCTACACACACACACACACAATTCACACACACACACACACACACACACACACACCACAGACACTTACACCTAATGGACACTTATTGCACATATGTTACTTATACACTATGCACTTATACACTATTAGCCTATATCACACATTCACTATGAACACTTATACACACACACACACACACACACACTTCCACTCACCCATAGACACTTACACTAGCCCATAGACACTTACACTCAGATACACACACTCACATACATACACACTATGTCACTTATAAGCACTTACACTCTCCATAGGCACTTACACTAGCCCATATACACACACGCACACACACACACACACACACACACACACACACACACACGTACACTCACTTACACACATAACGTATAATTTATTAAAACAGTGGGCATTAATGGGTTAAACACGTACATTTATATTACTCATTCAATTATTTCAAAGTTTCTTAAAACTTCTATAATAAATCAATCATTATCTTTGAACAAAGAATTTATTATTAACTGTTAATACTTTTTGTTTATAAATTTTATAACTATCAAGTTTTAAAATAATTTTTACTAAAATTTTATGAAATTTTATTAAAAACATATATTTTACGTACCTTAAAGCAATAAATCAGTAAAATCAGTAGGCAAGCCCCTAGCACCCCTCTACACCAAGCTATGCAACGTTTTGTTCTATTCTTACTGTTTTACATCATCTTTAGCCATGTAATAAGTATAAAAATAACAAAATAAGTTCTTCTCTGCTAACATAACATGTATTTTATTAAAATCATTCTAGGTTTTTATTTAAAAATAACAATTATTCACTTACATTTATATTATTCGCTCAATGTTAACTAAAAATATTTCAAAGTTTTTTAAATAATTCGGATTTTCTTTATTATTATTATTATTATCTATGTACATTGACAATCCAACACGAGAAAACACAACAACCCGCACTCCTTACAGATACGAAACTGAACCTCTCTCTTTAAAATGTGTTGAAATAAACCACTTTAGGCCTAAATTTAGGAATAAGCCTTTTTGTAGCCCGGGGCGATTTAGGCCTAATACCAGTTCAAATATATTTCAAACTGACCTCTTTCTGTAAAATGT
>JABUQX010100090.1:0-2500 GCA_015478945.1 Trachelipus rathkii
CGACGGAAAGAAAGTTCAGTCTCCTTTAAAACTTGGGAGATAACAAGATTTTTAGTTCTTCACTACTCAGTTTCCTGTCCTTCCAAATTTTGTATCAAAGTTCTAGCTATTCTTCTATGCCTTCTAAGTGGTAAAAACTATAAAATGAAGCTGTCTTTTCCTTTAACTCATCGATTGTTATGAGTTAAAATGTTAGTTTGTTAGATATGTCATGCAATAAGCAGGTGTATTTTCAGTAGAAAACCGTAATTCCAAAGGAGAAGTTAAGAATCCAGATACGAAGTTATTAAGGATCTTCTCCCAGAACTTCTTGGGATTTGTTGCTGGATGGCTGCTGCGGTGCTTCTTGCCTACCAACAATGCGTGGTATATTCAGATCAAGTCCCAGTTGCTCAGCGATTTGATTAGCTTCTTTTAACACTTCATTGGTGATTTTTTTCTTCATCTTTCCGATGACTCCTAACCATTTCCACAATATGTTGAATGTGCTGCGAGGTTCTGACGATATTCAAGGTTTGGCTCTAACATCGCAGAGTACTTCGCGATCAATATCCTAGCCATGATGAATGACGGACTTACATGCTGCTGAAATGCAACTGAAAAGCGCTTTTTTCTTGTGGCGGTATTTCCTCAATGGAAAGGATTTCTAATGCTTGCATCATTCGTACAAAGTGCTTCTTTAAATTAAACTTCGACGCCACTTTGTTGTTCAGACCATCTGGTCTGGCATAGGCTTGGGGATGTTTGGCATTATTTTCCTTCTCAAGACCAACTCGCGAAAAAACGTTAATAATGTCCTTTATGTTCCCACAGTATTGCGGGACATCTGGTATTGTGTTCAAATCATTTACAACTAGATTTTGTTTGTGTGAAAAGCAATGAAAGAACAATGCTTTTTTTATACTTTTTCCGCAATATTGCTTGGTTAACTCCTTCTTTGCCAGACATCGTAGAACAGCCATCGAAACCCAAGCCCACGCAATTCTCGGATCCAGTTCTTCGGTCGTGACAAAATTGCGTCAATGGCTTTCGCAATGGTTTTTGCGTCAAGCGCTTTCAGTTCTACAAAGCCGATAAATTCCTCTTTGAATTCATCGGACTCTTTGTCGAAATAGCGCAACCCTATGGATAATTGTTCCTTTCCAGAAATATCATATCAGCGGTTTCATCTGCTAGTAAGCTATACGCGCACGCTTCCTTTACTTATTAACGATGCTTTCCTTTATAGTATGATCTCATTCTGAATTGATCTCATCCTGAATCTGAACTGATTGGTATTTGATTTTTCTTTTCCTTTCAAAATGTTTTTTCAATGACTGATCTCCGGCATCTATTCGCAAGCGGCACAAATCTTGCAACACTCCCTTATTATGATGCTTACCCAGAAGCGGTAAATCGCGCATACCAGAAAATGTCACTCATGAAATTATTGGTGGGATAAATTTTTTTATTTTCTTTCTATATTTTCTAGAATGCTGGGTTAATTTGGATGTCTACCGGCACGTCCTGTAGGAACAATCCTTGCAGCTTCAACAGCAGTTTTATGCCACTCTGTGTTGTATGTCCCTTACAAACCGCAGGAACATCGAAATAGTGAAAGTTTTTATTATTAAAAGTGAATAAGAAATCTTCGAACAAACTTTTATTTTCTTGGAAATAAAATACAAAACTTGCAAAAATGCTCCCTTTAGGCGCTTGGAATATGTCAGCCAAGGGAATATGTCTCCAACAATTATTAATTGAATTTCCTCTTTAAGTGGGGAGCATCTTCCAAAAAAATTCATAGGTTCTTACGTGAATCCAACACTCTTTTCAGTAACGTTTTCTTTTTCTCAGTCAGAAACATAGATGAATGCCCAACGTATCTACCAATGTTCATTATCGTGATTCATCTACTGAAATGCTGGCTTCGAAATCTAGACCCATATATATCTTGACTCGTCGAGGCGCTGGCCTGGGTGTGGGTTCTCAATCATGCGAAATATTACGAAGTAGGAGGACTGCCTTCCTTGGTAAGTCTTAGTTGGCATTATTGGTAACTCTTCGTTTCACCCGCTTACCATTCCATTTTTTATTGAGTTCCCTTTTCAAATTACTGCCAAACAATAGTGTATATATATATATATATATATATATACTATATATATATATATATATATATATATATTATATATATATAATATATATTATATATATATATATATAATATATATATATATATATATATATATATATATATATATATATATATATATATATATAAATATTGGTTCTACTACTGGTAAATCTCTGCTACATATGGTCATAGGCTAATAATTTTTCTAACATTCCAAAGATGTTAAAAAAAAAAATTAAAAAGTTAGCAAACTATGTTGAAACCACTAATTTCTGTGTTGTAAGGGAAAAAATAGGTTTTTTAAAATGAAGCTACCTCATATGGACAAGTAAGGTCATGTGTTAACAAAAATTTCCTTACTTTAAAGAAGTTAAATACACAAAA
>JABUQX010100090.1:7500-12500 GCA_015478945.1 Trachelipus rathkii
CGCCTGCCAGATCTAAGATTATTCTACAATTATTTAAGGTGTTATTAATAAATATTGGAATAAAATAAATTTTTTTTTAAGTTTCATCGATGAAATTGCTTGCTGAGATCAAAAATTTTATTTATTTTGCTGTAGATGTTATAGTTTTTAAGTTACATGCCTGGCCTCTTCGGGATGCTGGCCTTTTAAGTTTTAGGATATTCAAATAAAAATATAAAAAATAACGCTACAAAACATTTTTAAAGATGATATGAATGGATTCACTAATTATTATAAATGTTCTATATGTACATGTTAAGTTTAATATTGTCAATAAAAATTAGTAAAAAATGTTATGAAAAATTTTAAACATGCTTTAAATTGTAATTTTTCAACAACTATGGGTAATAATTTTGCTAGTAATTTTTGAGAATTCACCAGTCCAAAGTAGACGAAGACTGGATTAAAACTTTAAATATTTAATGTAAAAAAATGGTTTTAACAAATTATTTAGTTTTTTTTTTTTTTAACCAGATTGAAAAAGCTTTAAAAATATATTTAGAAATAAAAATAATAATACGCTCCAAAAATCATAACAATTGAGGATGTTTTTTGGTTGCGTTAGGATGAAACAGTAATTATGGAGTATTTCTGTCTTGGGTTCATGTAAATACTGTATTGCCAGTATTAAAACTATTTAAAACATTTTATTTACAAAAATTGATTTAAAAGAATTATTTTTGAAGGTTTTTTTACTATTATTTTTATTCTTATTTATATATTTAAAGAAAAATATAAAAAATAACACTCCAAAAATTTTTTAAATGAACTAAATTCTTCTCATTTTTATAGGGATATCACTACTGTATCAATGATTTATAATACAGGTTATATATATCATAAATATATAATAATATATATTATATATATATATATATATATATATATAAATAATATATATATATATTAATATATATATATATATATATATATAGATATATAATTATATATATATATATATATAATATATATATATAGTGATATATTAATATATTAATATATATATATTGAATTAATTTTTTGATAGATAATTTTGTATTGAATATCCAATTCGATTATTCCGACAACAATTTAAAAATTTTACATTATATATATATAGTTCCGGGCGGTGACCGGGCCCGCCTCTTTTAGAGGGGTGATCCGGTCCACTCTAAATAAAATTAAAAAATAATAAATAAAAAAAGAAAAAAAATTTTCGCTCCATTTTAATAGCCACGCGTAGTACACAAGTTTTATTTAGATCATGTCTATAATTCTAGAAAGTTTTTATATTTTTACCAAAATGTTTAAAAAATGGTACAAAATGTACTCTAATATGAAGTTCACTTTTGAAAAATGTTTGAGTTTTTTTAACTTAGTTATTAAAATGAAAAATTGCGGGATGGATTTTAATTATTTTTGCAGTGGATACACTCGAGTATGTAGCTTAAACTGGCAAAGTAAATTTTTGATCCAAAACAGTATTAGTGGCAAAAAACGGGGCCTAACTTGTCCGCGATTCACCCCGCCGTAAAATTGATGAGGTGACTCGAACCACCATTGTTTTTCGTATTTTACGTATTATTATTGACATTTTTATTACGTATAATTAATTTAAATATAATAAAAAGTTACTTATATTAAGTGAAAATTTTTTAAAATAATGAAATTTTAATAAAAAAAACGAATTCAAAAAAGTGTCAAAATTTTTGAGCGGAGAGGGGTGAATCGGACCACCTTATTTTTATTTCTTATTTTATTTATCATTATTGACATTTTATTACTTATTACGAATTTAAATGATTAAATAATTATTATATTAAGTAAAAATTAAAATATAAAATTGAATTTATACGTAAAAGACGAATTTAAACAGATGGTCCGAGTCACCCCTCAATGGTGGTCCGCTTATATGGACCATCGATGCCATAGGCCTAAGCCTAGCCTTAGATGCATATACGCTGGCATAAAAGTTGACCTAAGTTAGATGGTTTTACTATATATATATATATATATATATATATATATATATAATAGTATATATTATATATACTATATATATGATATTATATATATATATATATATATATATATATAATATATATATATATATATATATATATATATATATTTTTTTTTTTATTGTATATTATATAAAAATATGGTTTTGAAATTTTTTGTAATTTTATAAAAATTATTTGTACACTTTGTCTATAACATCGAAAAGTTTTTAAAGTAATTATTAAAGAAATTTATTATCAAATATTTTTAGTAATATTGATTTATAGATAATCCAAAACACATTTTGACAGTGTTTCTTCATCCTTACACGAACGAAGTGAAACCAAAAAGTTATGATTTGCATAGCATTATTTTTTATATTTTTATTGAAAATGTAAACTTAAAATGTTAACAAAAATCAGCGAAAAAAAAACAATTTTTTAAAATTTAAACATTTTCTAGTTGGAGACATTTTTTACTAAACCCAAGTCAGTAATACTCCACATTACCTACCAGTAAATTAAATTTTGTAGCTAAATTAATGCTTATAGTTTTTAATACAATATTTACATGAACCAAGTCAGTAATACCCATACATGCAGCTTAACCTTAATAACTACTGTAACTAAAACCCACCAATTTGGCTTTTTCAAAATATACTATATGATACCCAGAAACTGTTGCTATACCTATCCAATCCTTCTTAAGTGTTGTAATAGTCTCTCACTCAACAACCTTCTGTGGCAAATCATTCCAAATATTAACTACCCTATTACTGAATGAATGGTTTCTTATATCAAGATGGCATGCCTTCTTAATTTTCTTACTGTGCCCCCTGGTCTCCTGTCCATGGTAAGCTATAAAGAATGTATTCGTGTCTGTATTATCAATAGATCTAAATATTTTGCAAACTTGAATCATGTCCCCTCTGAGAATCGCCTTTCTACAGAAAATTCCTAAACTCCTTCAGCTCTCCTCATAGCTCTTACCCTCAAACCCAGGAAAATCATCCTTGTTGCTTCTATGTTTCCACTCTCTATTGCATAATTCCATGTCTTTCCCTGAAATAAGGAGCCCAAAACTTGTGCACAATACTCTAATACTGGCCTACATAGCTATTAAACAGTTTACTTACTGTATAACTTCATTGCTCTTATAAATGGCATTGCGATATATTATATCTAGCATCTTGTTAGCTTTATTCCTTGCTTCCAAACACTGATTAGCTACTTTCAAAATTACTTTGCTTATAATCACACCTAAATTTTTTTCTTTGTCCCACAGACTCAAGCCAAATCCCCATTCATATCATAGTTAAAACTTATTTGAGTAACCTAGTGAAGAACCCTATACTTTTTACTATTAAAATTATATTTGCCACTTATCTGACCACCCAAGAAGTTTTTACCAAGAATCCATTTTGAATCGTATACATCCAACGGTTCCTTACGAAACCACTTTGGTATCATCTCAAAATTAGGGAAACAAAAAAAAAACCTTACATTTGAGCCAAGTCCAATGTTTGCACAACTCTATTTCTATATCTGCTTGTATCGACCTTGTGTTTTTCATCCTATTGTATAATATATATATATATATATATATTAATATATATATATATATATGAGGAAAAACAATAGTGGCCCCAGCACTGAACCCTTTGGGACACCACCTCTTCACTCTTTCCCATGATGACTTATTGCCATTTAGTTGTACACACTATTTCTAATCCACCACCACCACCTCTTTAATCCAACCTGTATTTCTGTTCCACCTAATACCAGTTGCGATACATTTCTTTATCGGCGAAGACAACTTTGCAGGGGCGTCTTCTTCCAACCTTATCAAAAAAAGCTTTCTGGAAGGTCCTAAATATAAATATCAACTGCGAATCTCCTTGGTCCTGGCCGACAGTATTGTATTCCATAAATTCTAAAAGGTTTGTCTGACATGACCTACCCTTTCTATGACCATGCTGGGGTCATACAATATCTTGATCATCCAAATATTTCTCTATATTACCTTTCCAAAACTTTTACAAACAGAGATGTTAAAGCTAACTGGCCATAATTCCCAAATCTTCCTTACTTCTCTTCTTATAAACATAGCAAAACATATGCCTGTTTTCCATCATTCTGGTTTCACTAAATATATAGTCAATAAATCAAATTACAGGGCCTTTGCAATTGCTGGTTATTACCCACTCCTCAGAATTCATCATATATACCATAGGACCTGCAGCTGACTTGGTCAATATGGGCCCAGGTAAAGATTATAATATCTTTTACTTCAAATTCATACCAGAACTATGTCTCCAAACTATTATCCAATCTTTCCTCAGTAAACATTGTAGCAAAATAAGCATTTAAAATGTTGACCAACTCCTTGTCTGAACTTACTAAATTTTCAATAAATTTAATTGGACCAATCATCCTATTCTTACTTTTAAATTTATAAAAGCTAAAAAAAACTTCTTTAGGTCCTTATTACTATTCCTTGCTAGATTAATTTCTGCCCTTTCTTATTGACTGGTTTAAGTTCATTTCTATTTTTCCTATAAATTTTCTTGTTCGAACAATGACCTGTTACTACATTTGAATATTTTAAAACCTCCGCTTTTCAGTGATTTTCTCTCTCATCTTTCTATTATACCAAGCAGGTTTTCTCTTTGCCACCCTAATGGGTTTATCTTGAATACATACTGACTGAATATTTATCAAATATTGCTTAAAATGTTCCAAAATGATAAAACAGTTTTTGGTCTTTAAAACTCTTTATCCCAGTCAATTATATTGAACATGTCTCTAGATTTGGTAAAATTGCCATTTCGGAAATCTTAAGATCTTTTCCTTTTTAGCTTGCAATTTGGGCCCAGATATCCACATTTCATTGTTTAAATCTAATTATATTATGGTCACTATCTCCTAAATTCTCCTCACAGTTTGCTCTGGGCATGGAAAAAAAATTCAAAAAAAAAATTA
>JABUQX010100090.1:15000-22500 GCA_015478945.1 Trachelipus rathkii
GATGTAGTAGCGAAAGTGTGAATGGTAGGAAGGTGGCTGGTACAATTAAAACCGTGGTGGATGTAAAGGGACTAAGTCTTGAGTGTGGTAGGGTCTTACATGAGGGTATGTTGTTACCTGTGTTAATGTATAGTAATGAAACTATGGTCTGGAATAAGAGGTATAGATCTAAAGTACAATGTGTTCAGATTGAGAATTAGGGGGTGTATTAGGTGTGAGAAGAATTGATAAAATGAGGATTTAACGCATTAGGGAGTTGTGTGGTGTGAAGAAAGGAGTAAATGAGAGAATAATTAAAAGTACATCAAGATGGTTTGGTCATGTGGAAAGGATGGATGACAGTCGGTTGGTTTAGCGGATATATAGTGGTGAGTGTGCTGGAAATTGACCGGTTGGGAGACCGAAGAAAAATTGGAGAGTCAGTAAAGGAATGCCTGAAAGAGAGGAATGAGAGTTTGGTAGAGGCAAGAAAAAAGGTGTATAACAGGATGAATGTCGAGGTTTTTGGGGGTATGTATGTGGCCTTACCTGCCAAGGGATGAATTCTCCATTGACAGATGCCATAATGAGGCCTGTTGTCGATTTTTCTGACTGCAACAAATTCTCACTTAAAGGTATAAAGGGTAAGGCTGGGCTTTCTTTTCAACGTGCGTCATATTCTTCTACTATTCTGTTGCCAGTGCATGTGACACACCTTGCCACCAGTTGGGGAAAGAAGGTGGGTGTTGGTATATATATATATATATATATATATATATATATATATATATATATATATATATATTATATATATATATATATATATATATATATATATATATATATATATATATAATATTATATAATATATATATATATATATATATATTTTAACCAAATTTCAGAGAACCACAGGCAAAACTTCATGGATTTAGGTGTCTACTTGAAAGCAAGAATAATCAGCAGTTAGATTAATTTTTTGTGTGCGATGCTAACCAAAAATTTTATATATGTAAATTTATTATTAATTTTTATTTTTTTTTGGATATTTCAATTTTGAAATTAAAATTTTTTTTTTTTTTTTTTTTTTTTTTTACCTACACTCATTCTGTATTGTTGTAATTTTAAAAACATTTCATCCATTATATCATACTTGTTAATTAAACGACAATTTGAAGGATGTCTTATCTTTCTTTACATTTTCATATGTTTCAATTTTTTTCTTTCTTTATGTTCTAATAATTGTTACATTAACCATTTACATTGTAGGATTATTTCTATATCTCTGCCTGTTTTAACACCATCATCACATGCCTTTTTTTCCCCAAAGACTGGGGGTAAGGTGCGTGACATGCATCCGCGAAAAAAGAAAAGTAGTATAAGAATATGAACACAAGTCGAAAAGAAAGCCCCCAGCCTTTACCGCCCCCTCCATACCTATTAGTGAGAACCCGTCGCAGTCAGAAAATCCACCCCTAGAAACTTCACGGGACCATACGGACCCTCACGATGCATATCGTCAAGTTTGGTTTCATCCCTTTGCCTTAGTGGTCCACAACCAACCCCCTCACAAAAACCCCCGTCATTCATTCCTATTTATGCACCTTTATCTCGCTCTGCCAAACTCACATTTCTCTCCTCCAGACATTCCTTTGCTGACTCAATCCACTTTTTCTTTGGTCTCCCAATCGGTCGATTCCCAACACACCCACCACTATACGTCCCCTTAACCAACCGAATATCATTCATCCTTTCCACATGACCAAACCATCTCAACGTACTTTCATTTATTCTCTCATTTACCCCTTTCTTCACACCACATAGCACTCTAATACGTTCATTCCTCATTTTATCAATTCTTCTCACACCTAACACCCCTCAAGATGTCCATCTGAACACATTGAACTTTGGATATATACCTCTTATTCCAGACCATAGTCTCACTACTATACATTAACACAGTTAACAACATACTCTCATGTAATTTATTTAAGGAGTGCAGAATTCAAAATTTTATTGTTTAAATATTTTTAATTTTTTTTTTTAATTTTATGATGATCTTAAAAGGAAATAAAACAGGAATAAAAAAAAACATATGAATAGTCACAATATGGGCGTAACCAGAATTTCAACCAGGCCGAGGATCAAAACTTTAACTTTAAATAATTTAGTTACGTGTTTTATGTTATTCCATGCAATTCAATTTATATATATTTAGATTGATGAAAGAATTTAAGTTTTGGTTAGCAGGGGGAGGGTCTTGGACTGATGGAAAGTTTTAGAGAATGCAAATTTAGAGCTCTGAAAGTTAATGTAAATTAGAGCAGGGCGATGATGGTAGATGAGAAGAGTCCGAAGTGTGAAATCGTGTTGAATGGTAGACAAATATATGGGCTATAGATATGTTGATTGAAAAAGAAGCTGAAGATCCCGAGTTTACTAGTTTACTGCTGGTGCAATTAAGTCTGCCGAGTGCATGAGGGGGGAGGGTTAAGTCTTGAGTGTGCTAGTGTTTTTGCATGTGGGTATGTTGGTACCGGTGTTAATGTATAGTAGTGAAACTATGGTGTGGAATGAGATATAGATCTAAGATGCAGTTTGTTCAGGTGTAATAAAAATTGATAAAATTTGGAATGAACATATTATGGGGTTGTGTGGTGTGGTAAAAAGGAGTAAATGAGAGTATATTAAGATTAAGGTAGTTTGATCATTTAGAAAGGACAGATGGTGATAGATTAGTTAATGTTGTATTGAGGAGCGTTTTGGAAAGCGACCAGTTGAGAGACCAAAAGTAGATTGAGTCATTAAAGAAATATCTGAAGGAAAAATTAGTTTCAATTGAGTAGAATGCTGCGTAGTAAAAATGATGAATAGCATAGTTTTGTGAGGGGGCATGGTTGTTGACTTTGCCCAGCTTGGAGTGAATCTCGACATTGACGAGATGATACAGTGGATGTAGCTCAAGGGTGGATTTTGGCTACAATGGTCTCTCAATTAAGGGTAAGAGGGGTGGCTTTCTTTCTAATTTTCTTTACGATGTATATTTTGCGCACATCACCTCCAGTCTATGGAGAGCCTGATTGATATATAATAAAGGCTATGCAAAAGCCAGTCCTAATAATTATTCATCATGCTTCCTTTTCTCCAGTACAATTTTCCTGTGAGCGCTAAACATGCACATAGTTCACTGAAGCGTCTTCGCAATGTACTAGATAATCGTTCAGTGATGTCCATTGTATCCAGTTTAACCAGAGAAATGTGCATAGTATGTTTCGTATCTGAAATATATATATTTTTAATTTTTTTAAAATTATTTTTAATTAAATTAGGCATCTGGAAGTCTACTCCAGTATTCTTACTGGTTTTACTTTTCATTTTCGTTGCAGCCCCCGAAGAACTACAGTAGTCCCAGCATGTAATAATTCTTGGCTCACTATGTCCGCACTATCATAAAGAAAATGAACCGAGATTTTGTCGCGGTACATTGTAATTGAAATACCTTTTCCCGTTGCATTGTCAGTGTCTTCTAAAAAACTTTCAGGAACCTAGAAAATGTTATAAAAAAAATTTTGGTATACAAATCAAATAGTTTACAAGGTTTCAGATTGTGAAGTAGTTAAAGAATAGCACTTTCTTAAATTTCTGTCGGAACATTTTTTTTTAGTCAAAACTTCTTTCCTTGCCAAAGTTGAACAACATATTTATCTCAACAAAATTTTCATTAGAAAGATAACTGCAGTGGTGGTCGCTTTTGCGTCCAAATTAGTCAAGCACAAAAATAGAAATGAAAGACATTGTCAAAAAATAGAAAAGCAATTTACAAAGTTGAATAAAAGCAATGCCACCACACTGATCCCAGAGGATTGGGTGGCTAGGTTTCTCCGACAGGTTATATATTATTCGCCCCTTTTTGAATTTTTACTAGCAGTCTTTTTGAGAAGGTAGAAGACGATTTTTTTATTTTATATTTTTTAAAAATAAAGTACATTTAAAAAATTAATATCATTTAAATTACTTACTTTCAAAAATCCTTTTCATTACGAAATTTACTGATTTCTCCGAACTAAGCCCATGGTTATAACATTTTGTTGCACTAAATCTAAAGAAATATTACCATTGCCTTTATTTAAAAAAATTAATCACTCAACCGCTTGATGGGGACGAACAATGGTATTAAAGATGGAGGAAAGATTATAAGCTATGAAAACGTTCCTTAGTAATCTTAAATTTTGTTTCACTAAATCTAAAGAAATATTACCATTGCCTTTATTTAAAAAAATTAATCACTCAACCGCTTGATGGGGACGAACAATGGTATTAAAGATGGAGGAAAGATTATAAGCTATGAAAACGTTCCTTAGTAAACAAAATAAAATTGCACAATATTTTGTCTAGTAATTTCGTAAATATATAACAAACGAAGACAAAATGTGTTCAAAGGATGGGGAACAAAATAGCAAAATGAAATAGTTTTAATTACAAGGCAGTATAGAGTTAAAAAAAATTACATATAAATAATAAAGGAAATGTGAATTTGCAGTTCCTTTTAAAATTCGTACATAAATTATATTACAACATATACCACTTCTCAAATTCAATATCAAAACAACACAACAAAATTTGACCATAATTCAAATAACAGCTATAAAAAAAAAAACACTTCAAAAGTTATTACATTTACTATAATATAATATAATCAGCTGTCCCTTGCTTCCCCATAAATGAGGATAAGGAACTCCAGTATGCATCAAAAATCCGATAATATATATATATATATATATATATATATATATATATATATATATATATATATATATATATATATATATATATATATATATATATATATATATATATATATATATAATCATCATCATCATCCCCAGATTCGGGGTGAGGTGTGTAGCACACCGTTACAGAAAAGTAATAGAAGAATATGACAAGTTGAAAAGAAAGCCCAATCTTGCCATCCCCTTAAGTGAGAACTCGTCGCAGTCAGAAAAAATCCACCCCAGGGTTTCACGACTGCGACGGAACCTCACAGTGGCAGCTCGTCAATGTAGGGTTCATGTCCTAGACAAGGCCCACAACACCCCACCATTCACTCCTATTATGCACCTTTCTTCTCGCCTCTGCCAAACTCGCATTCCTTTGCTGACTCAATCCACATTTTCTTCAGTCTCCCAGCCGGTCGATTTCCAGCACACTCACTAATACACATCCGCTTAACCAAGTGACTATCATACATCCTTTCCATATGACCAAACAACCTCAATGTACTCGTTTATTATCTCATTTACTCCTTTCTTCACACCACACAACTCCCTAATGCGTTCCTTCCTCATTTTATCAATTCTCCTCACACCTAACATACCTCAAATTTCCAGTGCATATTTGAAAACTTTACCCTCAGTTATGGGGAAGCAGGGGGCATTTTAATATATATATATATATATATATATATATATATAATAATAATATATATATATATATATATATATATATATTACTATATATATTATATATATATATAATATATATATATATATATGTAAAGTGGATTGAGTCAGTAAACGAATGTTTGAAGGAGAGAAATGTAAGTTTGGCAGAAGCGAGAATTAAGGTGCTTAATAGGAGTGATGGCGGGGTTTTGTAGGGGTATGGTTGTGGACCACTTGGGCCAAGGGATGAACCCTTACATTGACGATTTACCATAGTGAGGGTCCGTCGCGGTCCCGTGAAGCTCTAGGGGATTTTCTGTCTGGAAGTTCACACTAATTAATGGCACAGAGGGGGCGGTAAGGCTGGGCTTTCTTTTCGACTTTTGTCATATTTTCCTACTGCTTTTCTTTTCCGATGCATGTAACTCACCTTACTCCCAATCTTGGGGAAAAGGTAGATGAAGAAGAAGAATAAGAATATATGATATATTAATATATATATATATATATAATATAATAATTAATATAGTATATATATAGTTATATATATATATATATATTATATTATATATATATTATATATATATATATAATTGTTTTTTTTGTTCTTGTTCAACAAGATCAGGTTTTTTTTTGACTTCTGGAAGATTCCTCCCTGTTGGTGGGCAAATACGCCTCTCTTTCCTTTTGAAATTCAAATGACTTTCACATGCTGTACATTCTTAACAATCTCGAGTGCACCTATAGAGATTAAGAAAGATAAAGCAATATATTAATATTCTAGTGGTACAAATATTAACTTTCACATGATGGTACATTCTTAACAATCTCGAGAGCACTTAGAGATTGAGAAAGATAAAGCAGTATATTAATATTCTAGTGTTACCAATATTAGCCGAATTTTATAACAAATAAATAAAATGCTACTATTACTACTAATAATGATAATGTAAAAATCATTTTTATTATTAAATAAATATACTAAAAAATATACTTTAATGCCGGTATAGCTCAGGCTCTGAAGAAAGAAGTGATTTTTTAAATGAATTTATACAGATAAAAGTTTCAAGTTTATGCCTGCTTAGCTATAGCTAGCTAGTCTATGACATTTCCAAAAATAAAAAAATCTCAAAGTAGATATTTTTTCACATTATCTGGAAGAGGGGTGAAAATTAAAATTAAAAATTCTCTAATATTTTTTAGTGTTGGTCCAATTTTTATAAAAATTTCAGAGTAGAGAATTTAACGAGTTACGTATCATTTTATTTAGATTTTTTTATTTTTTTTTTTTTGTTTTTTTTTTTTTTTTTTTTTGTTTTGTTTTATTCGTGCATCTTTCTATATTCCTAACAATTTGACTTCTGGAAACGTCATTGTTCTGGCTGTTTCAAATTGGGTATGGCCTGTCCAGATTTACAATGATTCGGTAGGTAAATGCCTAAATAAAAGTTGTGCAACTTTTCAAATTATATTTACTCTGATAATTTCATTTAAAAAAACTAAATAAAAAAAAGAAGAAATTTTTAACTTTTGATAAAAAATTTATAAATTGTTAAAAAAAACACTAAAAAGATTTTAATATTTTTGAATACTGTTTAAAGAAGGTGCAAACCTAATACATTTAACAGTTAGCTAACCCTTTATTGGTAGTTAAATTGATAAATTTCAATACTAATTCATAAATTAAAAGAAGAAAAAAAAGAAAGACATTTTGGAGGAAAATTTTTTTATTAGACACTATTAGTTTAAAAATTTTGATCTAAAAATAAAATTAGAAAATAAAATACCTCCCCCAGTTAGATAGTATAGTTAGGTAGACTTTAATCAGGGTTCACACTGAAATTTTGAATTTGATTTCCCTGACTTTTCCTGACCAAATCTGCAAATTTTCCCTGACCAGCGTGTTCGTTATTTTTGTGTATAAAATATTTTTTTTTGTTTTCTGTTTTATTTTGCAAAAAAAAAAAAAAGCCCCTTTTTTTTTATTCAGTTCATACATTAAATTATTGGAAATTTACTTTAGAATTGTTCATCATTCATGGATAATTTAAAAAAATATATTTCTTTAGTAATCATGCCT
>JABUQX010100090.1:27500-31147 GCA_015478945.1 Trachelipus rathkii
AGAAAAGCGTACTTTTAATAGTCATAAAATCTAATGTGAAAATTTAAGAAAAAGCATAATTTTAGGAGCTCAAATTTTTTATTAAAACAGGTTTTCAACAATATTAAATTTGTTTTGAAAATAAAAAAATTTAAAAATATAAAAATATAAAAAGACAAAAAAATAAATGAAAATGAACTTCACATTTTTATAAAAAAATTATTATTTATTAATAAAACAATAGAGATAATAGTTTAATAAAAAAATAATAGATATATAGATGTGGGGGCTTTAACAGAAAAGAATATATATATATATATATATATATATATATATATATATATATATATATATATATATATATATATATATATTATATATATAATATATATATATATATATATATATATATATATATATATATATATATATATATATATATATATATATATATATAACCTCTTCTTATAGTGGTGAAAATTTTTACTTCACAGGACGTAAATATCAACATAAACAAGATCTCATACATGATTCACAGAATTCTGCCCTCACATTACACAGATCACAACTTAATCACAAAATTAACATCGATGCCATGACCCTCAATCCTCATTATACAAGTACCCCGTAAAGTTCCCCTCCTAGAATAGGGCTATGCCCGTGGAGGTGTGAACTTTTATAAAAAAAAAAAAAGAAAAAAGAAAAAGACTAAGGTTGGCCGAATTTTAGAAACTATATGGGATTTTTATTTAAAACTCTTACAGAGTTGCCATGTCTTTTCATCTAAAGAATGTGATTGAATGCATGCAATCGCATATTTAAAAAAAAGAAAAAGAAAAATGTATTTTAATTTTATGCACATATTTACACAAATAAAAATATTAAATTTACTCATATAGTAAGGTATTCTGATATATATATTTTATTATATATGTATTAAATATATAAATAATATATATATATATATATATATAATAAATATTATATTATCCATAATAGGTGTTTAGTATAGATATAATATATATATATATATTATAACTATTTGAATCCATAGGGTTAAATGCACAGCAGGGTGGCATACATGCATAACAGGCCGCTCGCTTTTACGTTTTGCAACCAAATATATTTTTCTTACTATTTCACTTTTTTAGAAATATTTTATGTACATGTAGGCAAGGCCAAAGTCACTCTTACGTTTTCGAACAAAACATATTTATATATGGGTAACACAGATATCCGATAACTTACGATTATCGGAAAAAATAATCAATAATTGATAGGATTACCCTAAACCTGACTATTACCAATAATTATAAAAAACTATTGTAATAAAAATGTTATCAATGTAACAATAATCAAAAAAGAGCCGAGTATGCTTTTCATTATAATCAATTTTTTAACATTTTTATTGAAATTATAAACATAAAATGTAAGAAAATAAATAAAAATAAACACTTCAAATAATTTATTTAAATCATTTTTGTATAATAAATGTTTATAGTTTCAACACAGTGTCTATATTAATCAGACTGAAATTAACTCCACAATTACCCATTTAAGAAAGGATTGAATAGGTATATGGAATTGTTTGAGCACCATATAGCATATTTGACAAAGATTTGTTAGTATAGCATATATACTTAACAAAACATATAACTTGAACTAGTAGGGTCCTAAACCAAGACCTAACCTGGATGGATCTAGGTTAGGTCTAAGTTTACTGCATCATCGATCCATCCAAGTTAGGTCTCGGTTTAGGACCCTACTACTTCAGGTTATGATATATTTTAAGTATTCTGTGTATACTTAACAAATCTTATTGTAATCTGAACTAGGATAGCCCTAAATCGATCTCGAGGCCCGTTCAGTTTTTTAATAAGAGAACCGTTTGGGAAAATGCCAAACTTTGAGAGGCTGTAACTTTTTTTCCTAAAGAGATCGACAAATTTCTTTTTTTATTCTTCATTGCTATGTTTTTTAGAGTCTAGGCTGCGATTTTCATAAAAATCTGTCTAGAGGCACTTATTGTAAATAATTACCATAAAAATAAAACTTCAAATAATTTATATAAATCATTTGTGTACATCAAATGTTCATAGTCTCAATACGGTATTTAACTATTTATATTAATCAGACTGAAAAGAACTCCACAATTACCCATTTAGGAAAGGATTGGTAGGTATATTATGGAATGTTTGACACCATAGAGTAGGCCTATATTTGACAAAGTCGAATTGTTTTCTTTAGTTAGCTAGTTATTAAGGTAAAACTGCATGTTGTAACTATGACAAGCTTATTAAATCTTTTAGTGTGGTTAGCATTTACCTTAGTTATAGATTTTGCTTTTGGTAGTAGTAGCCTAGTTGGCATATACTATTGGTAATTTATTGATGCGCTCTAGGGTGTTGTGTATGTTTTGCACAAGCATGCTGGGTCTTTACTCTTTATTGAAACTGAATGGGAGTCTCTTTAGGACTTAGGCCCATCTACCAGCTGCAGCGCCTTGGCCCTATTTTATGTAACGTTTATAAAATCAACGCACCTATACAAAAATCTAGTATACACACAATTTTTTTTTTTATTTCACAGTTACTTACCCTTCCTGATTTTCCATTTTGATTTATATAGAAATTACAGTCTAAAAATGTGTAAATCACTTAAAATAAATTAAAAGTAATAGCACTATAATACTATTTAAAACTTAAAATAAGTTTGTTTACAATGATATTTCGCGTGACGTCACGAATCTGGAAAATTCAAGAAAAAATCAAAAAAATCAAAATCAAAATTGAATTTTATTTTCTAAAAAAAACAAAAAAATCACCAACCCTGATATATATATTTATATATTATATATATTATTATATATATAGTATATATGTATATATATATATATATATATATACCGAGCTGATAAGTAGCATTAGCATCGACTCTGCAGGAGTCGAGGATTTCATGGATTCTATAAAGTCTTGGAGGAAATAGACCTTCTTATGGGTTGGACAGGGTGGTCAAATTATTCAGAAGGGAAGCAGAATGATTTAGGTGGAGGACCTTAAATTAGCAATGGACGCTGGAGTGAACTAACCAGCACTCATCTTACAAGGACATCTTTCCTTTTAAGCTAGGCAGAATTGTGTTGAACTTGCGTCATAAAATAAAATACACCTATCCTAGTTCTGCGGCCTGTAGAGCGATAGTTTTGTATGTGGGGATAATTTTGAGGCAAAGAGGTCCATCCTTAACTGCTTTTAATTTTGAGCACCTAATCTTTTTTGAAAGGTAATATGGATCTCTTGTCCTTTGAAGACGACATTAAGGAGGAAGTGGAAATCTTGAGATTTGTAAATATTCATTCAATTTTTTCATTATAATATTAATAAATAAATTTTTTGTAAGGATATATAGTATTTAGTATTTAATTAAAATCTTTTGTGGAGTCGCACATTATTAGCGGGAACGTGCGACGTGCGGACTTGCGATCGCGAGGTTTGATGGTCTGAATAAGTGCGAAGGAGCGCTAGCGGACTACGTTTCTCGAGGTGCGGAGGTGCGCTAGCGGTCTACCCCTAAATGAGCCGGGTGCCCACCTCTGAGATATATATATTATATATCATGTTATTTGATATATATATATATATATTATATATATATAATATATAATATAT
>JABUQX010100091.1:0-7500 GCA_015478945.1 Trachelipus rathkii
GTGGGCATGAAAATCGGGGCATGAAACCGTAATTAGTGGAACACAGGTTTTATATTTTCCTTTACAATCATCTCGTGTACTTAATGTGCCAATTGAAAATTAAATTCATGTTACGAAATATTTTATTTTGCCATATATATATTTGTACTTTATCTGTTGATAGGTAAATATTTTATGAAACATTTTAATTAAAAAATATTTAAAATTCATTAAACAATTTTTAATAGATGAAGTTATAATCATAAAAATCAAAGAAAGAAATTGCCACTAAAAGCTTATTTGTTCTTTATCTATAGTTTGTAAATAACATTGAAAGAGAAAAATAATTTCACCAAAGAAGATATTTGAAACAGCTTCTTCTTCTTCTTCTTCTTCTTCTTCTTCTTCTTCTTCTTCTTCTTCTTCTTCTTCTTCTTCTTCTTCTTCTTCTTCTTCTTTTTCTTCTTTTTTTTCTTTTTCTTTTTCTTCTTCTTCTTCTTCTTCTTCTTCTTCTTCTTCTTCTTCTTCTTCTTCTTCTTCTTCTTCTTCTTCTTCTTCTTCTTCTTCTTCTTCTTCTTCTTTTTCTTTTTCTTTTTCTTTTTCTTTTTCTTCTTCTTCTTCTTCTTTTTTAAATAATAGAAATAGAGCTTATAAGCTTTGGAAGTCTTCTCCATCTGTGGAAAATCATAATAATTATAAAGCTTGGCGTCGAAACTGCAAAAGACTAATTAGATACTATAAAAGAAATTTTGAAATTAATATTGCCAGGGAGAGTAAAAGGGTTTTATATTTACGTCAATAACAAAAGTTCCATTAAGGAATCTCTTGGACCACTACTTGACAACTACGCAAACCTAAAGTCAAACAATGTCGATGTAGAAAATATTTTAAATAATTTTTCTCCACAGTTTTTACGAAGGAGAATCTTGATAGTGCACCTAACATGAAAGACACAAGGGATTTTCATGCATGCAATATTTTAGATACACTTATAATTTTAGAAGAGGAAGTTGGTTTCCAGATTGATAAACTGTTGATAAATAAATCACCTGTGCCAGATGGATTCTATTCAATGCATCTGAAAATTTTGAAAGATACTGTATATTAATAAAACCTTTGACGATGCTTTTAAATAAGTTTTTACAAGAAGGGTTAGTACCGCATAATTTCAAACTTGCTAATAATAATAATAATAATAATAATAATAATAATAATAATAATAATAATAATAATAATAATAATAATAATACCCATTTTCAAAAAAGGAACTCGTAAGCTCCCGGATAGCTACAGACCAATAAGCTTAACTTCCATAATTGGCAAAATTTTGAAAATATTTTTCTTAAAAGAAAACAAAATACAATGTCTAATGCAATTACATGAAAACATTCAAATTTTAAACAAAATAAACTTTACAGGTTCCCCATAATGATCACACAGCTCAAAATGCCCAAACATGAGCAAAGACATGAATTTGTGTACTATTTACACGTCTACACTTAAGAATCTACTGGAAATTACCAAAAAAAAATAAGGGTAATGAAAAAGCATCACAACTATTTTTTTTTTTTACAAACATCACAACAGCAACTCGAAATGACTTCTTCATATAAAAATACTGCCTCAAAATCATTTCTGAAAAGGTCAATAATATATCAACTAGAAGCTTAAAAATTATCTTATCACTAATAAATCAAGTAGTGTCATTACTTTAATAGAATAAAAAACTAACTAAATAGACGTTTCAGTTAGTTAATGAAATTTCACAGTCTCTAAAAAATAGTTTAAATGCTAATCAACAATAATAATAATAATAATTAAATAATATAATATAATAAATATAATATAGATTATAATATATAACATAATAATAATAATAATAAACATGAAGTTAAATCTCACTTTCACTTGTCCTATACCTGTCATACAACAATAGCATTATCTCTGGCTCTGCCTGTTCAAAATTTTCCAAACCTTTATTATATTGCTCTTTATTATTACAATATTATTACAATCACATCTAACATTCCCCTAAGATTATCTATTATTATTATTAATTTTTTAATTATTTATTATTATTAATTATTTATTATTATTATTATTATATTATTATTATTATTATTGTCTTCAAACTGCCCTTTATCTAATGCTTTTTATTTTGGTTGATGGTAGTCTTTGGAGAGGTGTTGTTTAAATGTTAATGGCGTATGGAGTGCACTTTACCTCGAAAATGAGGTTATAATCGGATTTGTATTTCCTGACAATTTTGCTATAAATAGTTTTTTTTCTAATTTATTCCTTAAGAGAACATATGTTGAAACTAAAATTAAAATCCCACCCTTCAAAGCTACAATAAAAAAAAAAAATAAAGACAGAAGAAAATTTAGAGATCCATGGATTACACCATTACCCAAAACACAACTTCATCCAGTTTCTGATGTTGACATTCAAATTTCCTTTCTTGGTACGTTATATATTAAGGAAGGAAAAAAATTAAAAAATAGGCAAGTATACAAAAGTGCACAGTCTCTAACTTTCACAAGACATTTTTAAAAACCAATATTAGATTCATAACAGGTTACTAAGAAAGTAACTTTTAATCTCACTCCAAGACCAAAAAAACAACTCATTATAAATGTATCAACTTGCTTATTTGTGGGAGCGATTGAGAATATACGTAAAGGCAGACTAACAAATAAATAAAAAAAGATATCACGCAGGATAAAACAAGTGAAAAGCAAATTTCTCCTTAAATACTCAGAATTTAAAGGAAAACTGGATCTCAAAATGTATATAATTGTTCAAATTATTCATTAACATTGTTCAAATTTAGCATTAACATTTGGTTGAAAAATATTCTTATATCTAAAAATTTAATATATAGCATATATAGTAAATTGATAGGGCTACATGTAATTAATATATACGTGGGGTATTTATAAAATCCCACATTTAAAGATCAGTCTTAATAATATACCAATAAAATGAAAAAGAATTAAAAGTCTACATTACAAATCCTGTTCCATTGCCAAAAATCCCAGAACACTCCCATTGGGCTTCTCGCAGGCCGACCCATTCAACTTTGTTCATAAGTTTGTTTTTCAAATTTCTTAACCTCATAGAAGCATGAATAAAAATAACTGATGGAGAAATAAAAAAAAAGCGATTACAACTGAAATTTTTTAAAAAATAAAAAAAAACATTTTATATATATATATTATATATATATATATTTATATATATATTATATATATATATATAATATTATAGTATATATATATATATATATTATATATTATATACTATATATATATAATATATTTATATATAATTATATATTATATACTATATATATATCTTCCTCTTTCCCCAAGACTTGGGGGTAAGGTGCGTGACATGCATCGAAAAGAAAAGTAGTAGAAAATATGACACAAGTCAAAAGAAACATAAGCCTTACGATCCCTCAATATCTATGTAGTGAGAACTCGTCCGCAGTTAGAAATCCCAGAGCTTCACGGACCGCGACGGACGCCTCACTATGGCATATCGTCAAGTGTAAGGTTCACCCCTGCCCAGGTGGGCACAACCATGCCCCTCACAAAACCCAGACATTACTCCTATTATGAACCTTTATTCTCGCCTCTGCAAACTCACATTCTCTCTCCTTCAGAACATTCGTTTACTTGACTATCCACTTTCTCGGTCTCCCAGCTGTTTGATTCCCAACACAGCTGCACCACTATATCGCCGCTTAATCAACGACTCTGTCATTTCATCTTTCACATGGCAAACATCTCAACGTACTTTCCATTTATTCTCTCAATTTACCCTTTCTTCACACCCATATGACTCTCTAATACATTCATTCCTTCTTTTATTTAATTCTTTCAACACTTAACAAGGGAATTATCATTCAGAAAACAAGATCTATACTCTTATTCCAGACCATAGTCTCACTATTATACATTGAACAACAGGTAACAAATAGCGACCATATAGACGCATCGCGACTCAACTTCGTCCCTTTACATCACCACGATTTAATTGCAGACTAGCAACCTTCCTGTCATTCACAACTTTTGTACTACACTCTTCATAATCCGTTCCATTTTATCCAACGATATATTCTAAATATTTAAACTTCAGACCACTTGTTCCAGCTGGCTCACCATTACCATAAATTACACGTGATACTGTCTTTCACTCACAGCAATCATGAACTTACTCAGGTTATCTACGTTTACTTTCAAACCATCTTTAATCCTTTATCACACCTGGCAAATAGTCTCTACACAGATTCTCCAAACTCCCTCGATTCGCCACACAAAACCAAATGCAATCCCATATGTAAGATACCGTAGGCGCACCTGCCCACTCTCTCTCCATTCCTCCCATCCATTCCTAACACCATCCTTGCCACCCCCACCTCTAATTTTCTTTCATCAGCCCAACCATATATAAATTGAATAACCAAGAGCACAAACATGCCTGCCTCACTCTGCTTTTAATATTAACCAATCACTTTCAACTCTAATTTATTCTTCACACCTTCAACTCATCGTCATCATTAACTTTGAATTCCATCAAATCGCCTACACAACACAATATTACTAACACCTGTTAACAGAGCTTCTATTAAATCTACATATCGCCTGTTGCAAATCCATAAAAACATAAATACAATTTTATTCTTCTCTCTCTCATTTTCTCAATCATTTTTTTCAATGAAAAGATTTGATCCACACATCCTCTGCCACTTCTAAACGCACCTTGTTCTTCATTAATCAGTTCTTCACTCTCTCAAAAAACTAATTCTCCAATAACTTCCCTACCAGTTCCCTTATCCCCCTTACCTCTTTTATAAGGATACTATTAACTGGCTCTCCCTCCATCCCGTCGGAAACTATACCCTCCATAAACGCTTTGCTACACAACTTCCGAATCCAATCAATCACCATCTCGCTTCCGTTCTTGATCATTTCACCAGTAATTTCATCTACACCTGCAGATCTTCCATTCTTCAACTTTCTCACTCTCCCCATTACCTCCTCCTTACTAATGACCTCATACCCAAAATACCTATTCCTTCTTGCACCATCAAACCCCACACCACATTCACTATCAATTTCATTACTGATGCCATCTTAATGCATGATTGTTCCAGAATTAGCACCATCCTGAATAATCATTTTCATAAAATTAACTTTATTGACTTTAGTAGTTACTACCCTAATTGTTTCACATAGCAACATTACATAAAATTTTATTAGTTCCATTTCTAACTTTTAAACATTACCACTAATAAATAACCAAGTCCTTTTGTTTGTCTACAGACCTCAGACACATCCCACTCGTATAATGATTAAAATTTTATCTAATTACCCTATGTGAAGATTTTGCTATTGAAAATCACTTGTTACTTTTCAACACAACCAAGTTTATTAAAAAGTTCAGGGAGTAAAAACTAATTTTTATTTTTAAAATTATTGTGAAATGTGGTACTTAATATTTATAAACAGATAGAACAAAAATCAAATATAACCAATCTTCTTATAATCTCTTTAAATTGAAATTCATATTACTAATAAAATGGAGGATACTTCTAGTTTAAGCAAATGTGAATATTGAAAATATTTATTAACACAGTAATATGCTTTAATTATTAAATAAAAACTTGCAAATAACAAATTAAAAGCAGACTCACCAAAAATTGGAAGTAGAATTCCAAATATGAAGACGACCACAGATCCTAAAAGATACACCACAAAATAGCTTGAGCTTAAGACAAAAATGACTGAAACAACAGGATGACTTTTTTTGAAATCATTTGCCACTTGCTTATTGTTGGTCACATAAAAGAAGATGCCAAATCCCAAGCCAATGGCAACCATACCAAAGAACATTTGAACAGGGTGAATTACGCTGAAAAGCATATAGCAAATTGTGGGAAATTTCTAAATGGTACAAAATAATTAAAATTTCCAAAACACAAAACTTCCAAATTAAACTGAATATAAGAATTAAATCAATAGGTGAGCTGTCCTGTTATCTTATAAATATCAACTAAATTTTCTCTGAATCTTAGAATATAACATTAATTTGAAAATCCATCATTTTCTGGTATCTTGTTTCCTTCTTTCCTATAGACAGTTCACCTTTGTGACCAACTGATATGAATTTTATGTTTCCTATCCTACTGACCAACGATCATTTAACCATAGGAACTATAGAGACTTGAATTGTGGTTTATTACATATTCAGTTTTTAGCAGGATAAAGAATGATTCACTGATCAATACCTTCCTACTTCGTGTTTCTTCCTACACTTTCTTACCAATGTCTACTCCTTCTCAAGTTACTCTATAAATCATTAATTGATATCACATTATTATGACATTTGATTTCTTTGGGGTTCTTCTCAACCTAACAGCCTAGGGCTACTTTCATCAATAATTTCCTGTTACTCTTCTAATCTTAACCATTATTCATTCATTCACCATTAACCTGATTCCTCAATCTTCCTATTTCAAATTTACATCATTTATTGCTAAAGTTTCCCCCCCAATTTCAACATTCTGATTCTATTCTCTTTGATTTTTAAACAATTTTAAATGCCTCTTAAAACTCAAATATAAATTCAACCCTTTGAAAATCCTGACTCATACAGTTCTCTTTTGACAACACTTCCTTCAGTCACTCTGTCCGTGACAACTAAAGAAATTCAAAAACATATGAGATTTTGATTCTTTATCATTATGACCAGCATTGTTAACTTAAAGAATAAACTGTCTGACTTAAATTTTCTGACCAAATAATCATTGAAAACTTCGTTAGATATACTGATTGTTTCTATATATCTGATGTTCTTGAAGAACAACAAGAATTTCTCCTGTGAAGTTGTTAACATTTTTAAATATTTCCATTTATTCTTTTTTAAGGGGAGACTTCATAACTAGACCCCCCTACTTTTTGAAAGCAAAATCAAAATTTTCACATTTTTTTTTTATTATCTAAATTAGTAGAAAAATTCCTGCTCTGATACATCTAGTGTTAATAATTTTTTTAAATTTCCTAACCCATATTTTTTGAATTTGTAAATTTTTTCAGAGAGGTGTCGAACTAAAAAATTTCAATTCAAGTAAAAATTGCGATGATGCGCTGAAAATGTTTTATTTATAATTATAGATAAATCTAATTTTTTTTTTTATATTCTCACTAGAGAAAAATAGTTAAATATTATAAATAAGCTCAAATAATGGAGCCGAGCCCGAGTCGGACCTGGTTATATTTTTTTTTTCATGAAAAAAATTTTTTTTAGATGAAAAATTTATTGGCAGAAGATGCGCTGAACAATTTTCAAAATAGTACATGATCTTAGTCGGATCCGCGATCCGAAAGTCAGGCCGGAGTCATGTCGGAGCCGGTATCGATGTCGGAGGCCTGAGTCGATTGTCGACCGAATATGATTTTTTTTTTAAGATATATTTTTGAAGATCGTGCTGAACAATTTCAAAATAGTGCA
>JABUQX010100091.1:12500-24718 GCA_015478945.1 Trachelipus rathkii
CAACTGCCCGACAAAGTCAATGGAACGCCGACATGGGGGCACAATATGCTTTGTTTGCTACAAATTTGCAAATAATACAGACGAAAAAAATTCACCGTCGCGCCATGCTCGACTAATCGACAACAGCGTCGCGTTAGACAATGTACAGGAGGCTCTACCACTAGTTCGATCGCCTCCCCAAAAAAGAAGCATCCTCGAAGATTTCAAATCTCCTGCTTCAATATCACTGGTTTGAAACTCACTACATATATAAATTCACAGAAGGTGGTTGGAGAACCCCCTCTGGGCTACACGGCATTTTTCAGGGGTGCTCATGGTTTACAGGAGCAGCCGGCCAAAGTCAAGGATCGCCGACATGCGCAAAAACTTGCTCGTTGCGAGAAATTTGCAATAATTAGACGAAATTTTTTTTTACTCGCGCCAGGACACGAACCATCGACAAGAGAGTCGCCGTTAGACAATGAACAGGAGGCTTTACTACTAGTCCGATCGGCCTCCACAAAAGAAGACATCTCGGAACAGTTTTTTCAAGTCACACTGCTTCGACATCACTTGCTTTGAAAACTGGTACTTTATTTAAATCAAAATAGAAGGTTTGCTTGGAACCTATATATTATTATATATATATATATATATATAATATATTATATATATAATATATATATATATATATATATATATTTATATATATATATATTATATATATATTATATATATATATATATATATATATATTATATATATATATATATATATATATATATATTATTATATATATATATCATATATATACTATATATATATTGAGATAAAGTTTTTTTTTCGCCGTCTAAAAAAATGAAAAATCTTCCAAATGTTTATTTGCTGTTTTTCTAGCATTTTATTTTTCCCTTACATATAAAATAGTAAAAAAAAAATTCATTAAAAAAAGAACGAACAGCATTTTTTATTCTACCAATTTGGGTACCAAGCTCACATAATAACGTGTAACAAACTGACGTTTATTATTAAATGTTTTGGTAAAATGTAAGGTGGTGTCACACGTAATGGTTTGATCTATTCTCTGTTCAATAGAATTTTTAAGTACTTTTCAGAGATTGTAAAAAATTTTTTTTTTAAAAACAAATTTTCAAATAAGGTGTCTAACTAAAATTTATTTACCAAACTAATTTGGAGTATTTAGTTGGCCAAAAAAATTGAAAATATTTGAAAATTAAGATTTTTATGGCAGTTTTGGTGGAATAAAATAAAGAAAAAAATTCCTCTCTTCACCTTAAAACTGTTTCAAAAACGAACAGTTTTTTTGTTGTTTTTTTCCAATAAAATTAAAATATAACATAGTTGTTTATTCAAAAAAATATTTACTCTTTATTGTCGTTTTGGAATAGTTGAGATTTGCTATGAATGTCTCCCCTTAATCAAATTTAAATGTTTCCCACTTTCAACATTAAAATGTAAACAAAGGCAGCAGATTTAAATTCTGTGAGATTTCACAATTAAGATTTTCAATTTACTATACATAAAATCAATGATTAATGAATTATTGCTAATTCAAGATGGGAAGCAGAAATTTCCATTTTTAATGCTAATAATAATAATTATAAATAATAATACATAATAATAATAATTAATAATAATATGTCTAGATGTATTTTAGCATTAAATTTAACTATGGAAGTGATACAGTATGTTAGCAGCGAACAAAAATTAAAAAAATTAAAGAGGCCACCATTCAATGGCATATCCATAAAAATGTAGAGCATATAAACTACTTGGGTGCAAAATAAAAGGAGAAAAAGAGGAGGAATTTATTAATATGAAACTTTTCACTATATATTATAATACATTATTTTTATATATATATATATATATATATATATATTATAATATATATATATATATATATATATTATATATATATATTATATATATTACTATATATATCTATATATATATATATATATATAGTATATATATAATACGTAGCTCATTAATAATAAGATGACTACATAGTAAGAAAGTAATTTTGTCTGATAATGAGTAAATTTGAATTACTCTATTCATTTCCACTTCTCCATATACTAAAGTGGGTATTCTTGAAACTGCTGATTCCAACAGGAAATACATCCAAGGATCTAGAGGGTTGCTCTTTCATTTCGCTGGTCTGCCATTTATTTTTTTATTTTCTTATTTAATGTGTATTAGTTGATCAGCAAATATTTTAATCTGAAATTAATCTATATATATATATATATATATTATATATATATATATATATATATATGATATATATATAGTATATATATATATATATATATATATAATATATTATATATATATATATATAATTATACTATAGGTAATACTGTAGACAGCGACACACACATTTTGAGACCAAAAAATTTCTAAGTTAAAAAAATTTCTAAGTTTAGATAAGTTAAGTTAGGTTAGAAAATTTTAATTTAAAATTGTTTTAGTGCAAGCTTCTGGCATAATTCCAGAAGCTTCCACTAAAGAATTTTCTTAAAAAAGCTTACTTAATTTTCTGAACTTGGAAATTTTTTTTTTGAACTTACAAAATTTTGTATCAAAATGTGGAAAATGTCACTGTACTACCGTATTACATATATATATAATATATACTATATATAGTATATATATATATACTATATAGTATATACTATATATATATTATATTATATATATATAGAATAAATATATACTATATATGTATATATATAGCATCAGGCGGGTGACTTGGCACTTTATAGGTATAACTTGGTCTCCTGACTCTCCCCTAATGCATTTTTGGAATTTTTTTTTTCTGAAATATCAAGGCCCTATAGGTCATAAGCACACAACAAAATATAATGTAATTCTATAATAATAATAGTTTTATTAAAGTTTGACAACTGCTCATCACCATCTTGAGGGGTGATCCGGCCATCTGTTTTAATTCCTCTTTTACATATAAATTCAATTTTATATTTTAATTTTTACTTTAATAATAATACTTATTTATCATATTAAAATTTCGTAATAAGCAAGTAATAATCATAATGATAATAACAATAAAGAATTAAAATAGGGTCCAAATTTTCACCCCTCTCCGCCCTCAGATTTTTATGCATGTAGCGGCATTGGGAAGTTTTATATACCTTTCATTTTTTATTTTATTTTACTTAATAATAATTAACTATTTATAATATTTAAATTAATTATACGTATAAAAATTCAATAATAATACTTTGAAAATACGAATAAATAAATTTCCCATGTCTTTTTCATCAATTTTTACGGCGGGGTTAATCGGACCAAGTTAGGCCCCCGTGTTTTGGCACTAATACTGTTTGGATCAAAAATTTACTTTGCCAGTTTAAAGCTAACATACTCGAGTATACACTGAAAAAATAATTAAAATCCATCCACATTTTCATTTTATAACGAAGTTTTAAAAGAAAACTGCATTTTTCAAAGTGAAATTTCTTATGAAGGGCAAGTTATACTAAATTTATTATATTTTTTTAAAAAATATAAAAACTTTCTAGAATTAAAGATGATCTAATAAAACTTGTAGTACTACCGCATGGCTATTAAAAATGAGCGAATTTTTTTTTTTTTTTTTTTAATTTAAGAGTGATTTGAATCCCCCCTCCTAAAGAGGCGGGCGCGGTCACCCCGCCCGACGCTATATATGTATTAGGGATGTACCGGAACCACAATTTATTTTGGTTCGGTCCGAAGTTCAGTCGGACCAGAACTTTTCTATTTCCGCACACCATACATAATACTGAAAACTTGTCATATTAACAAGTGGAAGTCCCTCTAGAAGTATTTGGCTGTTGTCATATCCATGATTTGAGCTCTACTTAGTTCTTGTAGCAAATTTTGAAAGCGGATCAGTACATTATTAAGTAAATAGATATACTATATAAAGTTCTACGGTCTTCAAAGTTTAAAAATCAGAAAAATGAATAGCTCGAGCAAAAAAGGCAGATTTTTGCTCGAGTTTGTAACGCGAATTCGAATATAGGCATTATCGTTTTTGTCATTTGAGCTTAACGTTCGATAAGAATGCTTACCCAGTTTTAGCACGAATTTGTGCATAATGAACGTGATTTTTCATAAAAGTCATTGTTTACAATAATTGGAATCAGCTCTTGTGAATTTGGATTAATAGAAATAAAAAAATAACAATGGTTCATATTACAAATTAATCCACTATTGTGATGGAGTTTATCCATTTGGAAGACCAAATTAGATTTAAAGCTAATTTTGATTGAATTTTTATTCATCAATTCAACGGCTACAAACGTTCGCCATCATGTTTATTTTAACATTTTTCGTAAGAAACTTGCTATAATTCGCAAGCACAGAAAGTAGCAACTTATAGAATTAAGGAAATTTCCTTACGTTTGTCACGCATTTTTCACTATTTTGCGCTAAGCTTAAAAAAACGAAGGCAAACTGAGCATTTCTTACGTTTCGTACACATATTGCAAAAACGAATGGCTTTAATAACATTTGGAGCAAATATATAAAACGCCTCTCTCTCTCTCTCTCTCCCTCTCTCTCTTTATGCTTAAAAAAAAAAGCTGATAAAAACTTATATTTTAACTTTTGGGAAAAGAAACACATATTCGTGAATTGTGATAAACTTTCTGTTGCTAAACTTTAAGAAACTGTGATTATTAGTCTATTAATTACTATTATTAATGAAAGCAAACTTATTTAGTTGTTTATTAAAATTTGATCAAATCTCGATTTTTGTTTTTTTTAAGAAAAAACATTTGAAAAATGTGGAAAAAGTTCTGAGTAAATCCCCGGTGGCGGGAAACCAAAGTTAGTTCCCGCCGGAACGGAACTTTTAAAAAAATTGAGGTTCCAGCCGGAAGTTCCGGTCATATTATATAATCTTATTATATATATTATTATATATATATATATATATATATATAATATATTATATATTATATAAATATATATATATATACTATATATATATAATAATATATTGCACATGCCGGGTCAATGGTGACACTTTAAGTAAAACTTGTCTCCCTCCTTTTCCTAATACACTTTTTGAATTTTTTTTCGTCTCTGAAAATCATGGCTTATAGTACAGAGCACAAACAAATAAATAATAATGGTAATTATATAAATAATAAAATTTTATAAAGTTTAATGAATTCATTTAAACTTCCTTGATGGGGTGAATAGGGAAACCATATGAGGGGATAGGGACATCTCTTGGAATTCCTATTTGTGTATCGGCATCGGTATCATTTTTTTATTTTAATTTTTACTTAATAGCTATAGGTAATTGTTTATTATAATTAAAATTAAGTCATAAGTATTAAAACATTTAATACAATATATAAATAAAAAATAAAAATGTGGTCTCCTACTCACCCGCATCAGAGTTGCCTAGGACACTTCCTTGGAATTCATTATATTAACATATAAATTCTAATTTTTTTATTTCAATTTTTGCAAATAAAACTTAATGTAGATAAATATTCGAACTAAGTATAGAATAATAAAAATGTCAATAATATATAAAATAAGATAACAATGGTGTCCCTATTCACCCATCATCAATTTTTATGTGGGGATGAATAGGGACAAGTTAGGCATAGTGATTTAACCACTATGCACTTTTTGAAACAAAAATTTACTTTGCCAGTTTAAAGCAGTATATAAACTTGTTTTTTAAAAAAAAACCCCCAAAAAAAAAAGAAAAATTAATTCAAATTCCATTAAATTACGTAATTTTGGAAAGCTAGAAAGTAAAGAAAGACTCAATATTATACATTCGTAAATTCTATTGAAGGAATTTTAATAGTAACACAGAGGGACTTCACCCCGATTTTTATAAAAATCACAGATATATATATAACTATACTCTAAAAAAAATAATAATAAAGAATAAAAAAACAAAACAAATGTGGGGTCTCTTTAGGAAAAAAGTTACAGCCTCTCAAAGTTGTTAAAACTCCCATAGAATTTTCATTTTTGATCCATCCAGGTTAGGGCTCATTTAAGATCCTCTAGATCAGGTTATGATAGGTATGTTTTGTTAAGTATACACAGAGAAAATCTATGCATACTTAACAAATCTTATCATACCCTGAACTAGGATGGCCCTACAATGAGCACGAGGCCCTCTAAATTTTTTTATAAGCCTATGAGAAAATTTTAAACTTTGAGAGGCTGTAATTTTTTTTCCAAAAGACTTATATCATTTTCATTTTTTGGGGGGGGGTTTCATTATTATTTTTTTAGAGTAGGCTATATCCTGTGATTTTTAATAAAAAAAAATTTTTTATAAGGAAATCCTATGAGAGCTTTAACAACTTTGAGAGGCTGTAACTTTTTTTCCTAAAGAGACTGCCATATTTTTTTTTTTTATTTTTCATTATTTTTTTAAGAGTATATCCTGTGATTTTTATAGAAATCGGGGGTGAAGCCCCTCTGCGCTACTATTACCAAAGAAATTTCCTCCCCTAATACATTATTATTTAAAAATATAAAAACTCTCTAGAATTAAAGATAATCTAAATAAAACTTGCAGTACTACTGTGTGGCTATTGAATGAGCAAAAGAAATTTAATTTTTTTTTCTTTTTATATTTTATATCCCCATTCACCCCACAAATTTTAGTGACCCAAGCAGTCACCCCACCAGATGATAATATATATTTTATATATTATATATATTATATATATATATATATATATATATATATATATTATATATATATATATATATATAGTATATATTTATATATTCTGGTATTGTTCTATATTTGAATCAGTTCATATTTTCTGAAAAATTTCTAAGTCCAAAAAAGATATTTTTTTTAATGTTTCTAACCAAAAAAGTTATCTTTTTTTAGAAAAATTCTTTAAGTGGCAAGCTTCTGGCATATAGTTCCAGAAGTTTGTCAGTAAGAATTTTCTTAAAAACTTACAATTTGTACGCTTCAAATCAAGTAAATTAATCTCAACCAATCTGAACATAATATAGATCTTTCCCTATACTATGTCTGCATTAGAAACAAATATATATATATATTCTATATTATATATATATATAATTATATATATATATATATATTTATAATATATACTATATATATATAATATTACGAATCTATATATTAATATAATATTATATATAATATATATATATATATATATTAGGATGTACCGATAGTATCGTATCGGTATCTCGGACATTTTTGATGGTATCGGTATCGGTATCTGAGTTAAAATGGCCGATACTTGCCGATACTTCTTACTTTTTGGCTGAAAAATTAAGAGAAACTTTTAGATTAAATAATAAATCTAGTTACGATATAGATAGCTAGTAACAAGTTAGTTTTTTTTTCCCTCGATTTCTTTTTAACTTAGATTTTTTAGCGTTTCTCCAACTGGGTTCTTTAGTGTAAAATTTACCTATTTGGACAAAGCAATTATTATTTTATTCTACAGATTTATGCTACTTTTTTAGTTGATCAATAGTATTTGTTTTTTTTGTACGCAATTTGTGAGAGCGTGTGAGTGCGTGAGTTGTTTTTAAACTTTCTGGATTATTCATATTTAGATATTTGCCTGTAAATAGGGTTTTATCGTTTTAAAATTCAGGTTTTAGCGTACGAATAAATTTTCCTCATTCTCCTTTTGGTTTTTGTCTATTTGTTTCTGTCTTTTTTTTGTGATTGCGTGTGCGTGTATGATTGCAGAATTTGCACAGGCGTGGTTTCTTTTGACTTAACAACATACATGGCTTTCTTGCACTCCTAACTCTGCAGTCCCATGTTAATTACTACTCTCTAGCTAAACTAATTTTTATGCTCTTGTCGAGACCCAGAATGGCTAAGAATTCCAATCCTTCAACTCCGTTTTAAGTATATCTAACTATGACTTATTTATAATTTCCGTTTGAAGGGTGATGTGCCTATGTAAAATATAACATTCCTATAACACGTCTCGGAATCTCGAATCTCTACTCGACTGTTCTGTGGCTTAAAATCTTTCTTCTTCTACTACAATATTCTATGCTTCTGCTACTGTTTCTCCTACAGAACAAATTTTTCATGCTTTTTTTGATTCCTATTACTTCTCACGAGACTGTTATATGTTCTCATCCAATACTGAGTCCTCATTTAGGGGATTCAATGTACACAAAACTGAATTGTTGATTTCCTCTCGTACTGATTTAGTTGGGAGAAAGCCGAATCATTCAGTATTCTCAACGATCTGGAGAACTGATTAAATAACCTACACACATTCCATTGACCTAACCAATTCTGAACACACTTGACCTATGTCCCACCACTAGTCCTTATACACACACCACCTTCGCTCCTATCGGTAAAATCTGACCACACCCTTATATCCTTAATTAATACTTTTCTCCTCCACAATCTCCAACTAGCCATATGCGGTTTTTCTCCTGGCACTTTTGGAATCGGCCGAATTGGGGGCATTCTGCGTTGCTTCTTACGCTAACTTAATTGAAGTGACTGCTTGACTCTTTAGACGCTTCAGATTCTGCCGATAAAGTTGGAACTGTAATTTTAATGGGATAGCAGGTTCATTCCTTCTTGGAATAAATCTTTTCTCCTCAAAATCCATGTTTCGATCCTTGCTTGTTCCCTGGCCATTCAGGCTAGAAACAATGATTTTCGTTCCCCTATCACTCTTGCCAATTTTCATTCAGCTAGAAATGTTGCAGGGATTACTCTTCGACGACAAAGCGGACTTTCATTAAACGGGAATACTACTCTCCTTGGTTCTCCTACTGACAAATCTCTCTGGCTCTTGCCAAAAAGATCTACACTTCTGTAAATCATTCTTTCCTCCTCTTTAATTCGCTTCGAGAATTCTGCTTGTTAAAAAACTCAACTGAACGGCCATCATCTCTTTGGCCTCTATTTTCCTATCTAATTAACCCTGGATTGATTCTGGCATTCCTCCTCCCAATCCTCCTTCTCCTCTCAGGTGTCCTATGAATTTTACCAGTAATTTCATTTTGATCGGTGCACTGAGCTCCTGAAATCTAATGAACGTTAAGAAGGCGGGTGGCCCGGATGGGATTGCCTCTCCAGATTTTTGAAGGAAGTGTGTTCTGCTGCCCCCACCACTCGTCACGATATTCTCTATGCTTCAGTACTAGAATTTTGGACAGTGTGTGAGAAGCGCATATAAGATCAAGCCATAATGCGAAAAAATGATGCTGCTTCTTAGTCTCTAGTATCGCTTTGAATAGCTTTCACTTATTTTTTTCTAATATTTTTTAAACCCTTCTACCTGTCTGTTGCTTAATCAATCTGAATCTCTCCCTTCTTCTGCTTAAAGTGAAGATCCAGTGCTCAAACTTACTGACGATATGCCATTCTATATTATAGATTTATTGTTTTCCACCCTTAGGAACTAACGGGAAACTTGTGGTGGCGCTGGCATATCCAAAGCATTTGACCTGATATGGCACGCGTCACTCTGCTCTCCAAGCTCCCCCTCCTTTGGGTTTCTGTCTTCTGCTTGCCTTCTTATGTCTAGCTTTCTTTCAAATTCGCTCAATGTCGGCTGTCGGTTGTCGTCAGGGTACTCTTCTTTTTCTTCTGTCGATAGTGGTGTTCCTCCGGGTTCTGTTTTAATCTCCTTCTTTATTCTGCTTTTTCATCAATGATCTTTCACCTGCATCATCTAACTCTATCCCTCATATGCGATGACTTGACCTTCATTCTACGACTCATATCATTCTGCTCCCTCTTTTACTTCTAGAATTGCCTCTCGTCTCTAATCTTTCCGATTCTTCTCGCTGATCTGGATAGAATTTCAGGGTTGGGTCGTCTCAAGCTTGTGAAATTTAATTCTTAAATACCTAACTTCTGCAAAATCTCCCTCGCAGACACTTATTTATACTAGCTCTTTAGACGGTTCTCTCGTCTCTCCTGTTGACATATAAACATCTTGGCCTTAACATAAACAAAAAAATGTTTATAAAAACCGCAAATCACAGTGGTTGCTAGGGCGGTCTCAAAGAAAACTTGGGAGTTTCTGTTTAGAGTGCGAGACTTTTTTTCTCTTTTCAGTACTCCACCTATCCAAGGGTCTCATCCACCCTTGTATGGAGTACTGCTCTGCAAAATGTGGGGGGCGGGTGCTCTGGTTTCATCCGGTTTTTTGGATAGGGTCGGTCAAAGCCAAAGACTTATAAACTGTCCCCTGTACTTTCTAGTTCACTTGACCCTTTATATTTTGCGGCGCGATGTTGGGCTTTATCCCTTTTTCTATAAGTACTGTAGAAGGCAAAGTTGCTCGAGGGAACTATCACTCACGTACCACCACTTTTACGACGCCCTCGGTGTATCAAGGTGCTGTGTCGGCAATGAGTTTTGTGTTTTTGAATGTAGTAATGCCAGATTGGTTCGCCTGCGGTGCTTCTTTCTTTTCTGGCCACCTCTGTCTGTGGAATTCTCTTCCACCATCCGTTATTATCTACTTAATTTAATCTCCTCACTTTAAGCCTGCGTCTGTGCTCATTCGCGAATTTGCGTTAGATGGATTTTGAGGCGTTCAACACGCCACTCCTTGAATAGGGTTCTCGCCGTGAGCGGCGGTGACAACTGTAAAAAATTTAATAATCAAAAGGTCCTAATAAGGAATTCTAAGCTAGCTGAAACCCACAAGAATGGAACCTCCGACGGTGAACGCACCTCTACGAATGCATAAAATCATCTTATCCAAAAGAAGATCTTGACCAAAAAAAAAAAAAAAAAAAAAAAAAAAAAAAAAAAAAAAAAAAAAAAAAAGACAGAAGTGGGAAAGCCGCCTTATCTGCACCCCTGCAAAGCATGATATGTGAGATGGTGGCGTTTCAGCAATAAACCTACGTGAAGATGAAGATTTGGATTGTTAGACTTTGATAAGTTCATGGCCGGAAATTGCACTTGGCATCCTGCATTCACCTTTCAAAGGGAATCACACCTAAGGATACCTTATCGTAAAAAGCTGAAGAGACCAGTCATGCAAGGAGCAAGAGATAATTCAAATTTGCAGTCTGTTGAAAGAGGAGATGAGGCTCTACGAAAAACATGAGATGCTGGCTTACAGAAGAGAATCCTTTCAATTGGCGGTGCATGAAAATGGGCCAAGGTTTTTCATTATTTATCAGTGCTTGCAGGCAAATAATTATATCATCAGTCGAGAGAGAGGGCGTATTTATAGTGTAGGTAGGAATGTAAACACACAAAAAGAACAGTCTCTCGCCAGATTACTAGTGAAGCTTAATGTTTTTACATCAAAATTTGAGAATTTTTGTATTGAATGATATCTATCCGTATCTTAAAGGAGTATTTTATTATGTCTATTTGAGTAATAGCGTTTTTTTATTTTAAACTTTTCTTTCTGTTTAATTGAGGTCTCTTCTTTCATTTATTTTTTTATTCTTTATATGTAGCTAGTTAAGAATCTTCTTGTAAATCTGTAAATCATGTTAGAAACATAAAAGCTAAGTAGCTTAAACATGTTAATACTTACTTGGAAAATGGAAAATGGAATTATTTTTTAAATAAACACAAACATGAAAAAAAGTTATTAATATTATATTTGCAATTTATTATTCCTAAAGATACTAATTTTAATTTATAAATAAATATACTTGGGGCACAACCAAACATGAAATATAAATGACTAAGTTATTGTTTGTACAAGAATGCAATCTTGAGTTGCTTAGCAGTCTGCACAAATGTTCTATCTTATTACTGTGTGCATTTATTATATTAATTAAAGTATCGGTATCGCAGGGCTTGTAGCGAGTTTCTTATCGGCCCTCTTTTCTCTGGTATCGAGCATCCTCCAATATATTATATATATATAATATATATTATAATATATATATATTATATATATATATATATATATATAATATTCATATATATATTTATATATAATATTAATATATAATATATATAATATTGTATTATATTTTCAGTCCTGAACTATGAAAAAATATATTATCATTGCTTTAATAGTTCTGGAACATGCCAAGTTTTATCTAATAGCCTAACAGACTAATTTGATTGTGATCTTACTTCAACAACAAAAGTTAATTAATTGCAATGGGAAGTAGTAAGCATATTTACTCCGGGTGAAATTAAATTATATTTATTTAACATTTACAACACTTTTTTGTTTTTAACAATCCAT
>JABUQX010100092.1:0-23786 GCA_015478945.1 Trachelipus rathkii
TGTGAAGAATATATGGGAATCAATAGTGATATATAGTTTTATACATTAATAACTAGCGTTAGAAGTTTGAAGCGCTAATAATGACTTAGTGTTTGTCTCCTTGTTATTACAATTAATTGTATTATAGGTTTATCAAAATTTAAATAGGCTTCTATGAGAGTGCATATATAATATTAAGGGCTTATGAATATATACACCTATTAATTAGGTAGATGAAGGGTAGAAAGTTAGAATGGTAATGATATAGATAACAATTGATGAGACATGGAATGGAAGAGAGTAGTAAAAGAGAACGTTAACACGCTACACGCTGAGGCGAAAAAATAAGATAATTCTAGACATTATCAAACATTTTAAGGAGAAGCAAACAAGTTATTCACAACCTAACACGAATGATATAAGTTTGGATAGTCTGCATGGTGGGCGTTAATGTGAAATAGTGTCATTTGGAGAAAGGATTAATTATGTCAATTTAATTGGAAGTGAAAAACACGCAAGGAGGTGCTGTAAATTACAGAGACGTTAAAGTGGGTATTAAAGATGTAAAAAATACAGAAAGATAAATAAAGTAGTACAAAGGTTTAAAATGAGTATTGATGATATAGAGTGAATTAAGACGCCAATAGTCTCCTAGTGATGATGAATTTAAATCGAGTTGGAATCGTATTAGACAGATCTAATGGAAAAATAATTATACAGAGTAATTGCTCTCATTGACGGTAGTTCTTTTAGATATTTATAAGGCCATATATAAAATATGACCTGCAGATTATGAAAAATGAGAATAAAACGGTATAGAATTTGTAATTATTTAAGTAGATTTTAAGATTAAGGTAAAATGAACATGATTGAATGGCAAAAGAAGGTGATATACTGGATTGATAATAATATTTAAATCTCATATAGATGAGGATAACGATGTAAGGGTAAATCTAAAGTTTCCTGTATTATAGTTGCACTAAAGGTTACATCTAAAACAATTAGGTGTACAAAATAGTAATTGTTTATAAAAAAATAATGTAATATTAAATAAGATAATTAATAGTAAAGTGATTACACTCATTAGGGTCTGGTGATAATTGAAAGTGATACTAATGAATTCATAAAATAGATATATAAAATACTCGTGATTTGTGCTAAGAATCATTGAAGAATCTATTTAGGAGAGGGTCCTAGTGATGAGATGTGATGAGAAAGATTATTGTATAAAATGATGTATATGAAAACGTATATTTTTTATATAAAGTAATACCGAGTAGATGATTTGATTAAGTGTTGATGTGATAGAAAAGGGTAAATGAGAATAATTAATAATTATGAACTGATTACATTGGATGGGTATTTGAGGAGTGCATATGTGGAAACAAAGAGACGTGGGTATATGATTGCTATAGGTCTGGCCTAAGCAGGAATTGATAATATTAGATTGCGTGGAGAATATGTGACAATGTAACTGAGTATCCGAATCCAAGAACTAGTCGGCAATACTAAGAGTGCACAAAGAATAACAATAACTTCTAGATAGTCTCAAGGATATTGTAATGATAACAATGTAAATAAAGTGGAAAAATATAAACAATTGAAAATTTACAGAGGGAGATAATGAAAAGAAAAATTGATGAATGTAAATATTATATTGGCAAGAAAGGCGAATGAAGATAAAATGGTAGCATATATCGAAAGTGAATGGCGGGGTCTTCTGGGTGGGAATGGTTTTGGCCCACCTTGGAGCCAATGGAAGATGACCTATAATAATAACATTATATAGGGCGACATGATAAATGGGACATATAATAATAATTATAATATGATTAGAGCTTTAATGAACTACGTCGAACAGTTGGACTTAATATAACACATCCATTACCTGTGAAAAGCAATCTTAGGAGATGAGATAATTTTCTGACACTGGCGATCAAATAATAATAAGATTTTCTTAAATTAAAAAAAGTAAAATTAAAAAGGGAGACGAGCTATAGAATTGCATGGGCTTAATTCTTTTCAGTAATTGTCATGAGTAATTAATTTCATTATACTAACATTAATTTAATTACTATATATTAATATATTAAGATAAACATAATAGATAAAATTAAATAGTACAACTTTAAAATCATATTAATAATAAATTAAACATCTCCCAATTAGGTGGTGATAATTGAAGTAAACTAAGTGAGTAGTAAGCTATGAGTGATGTTATTGAATAATTGATATTATAATACAAATATTATTATATGTGGTTGGGATTGTAAATTTTCCTGAAAATATTTTTAAGTCTTTGTATAAGGGGTTCAGAAGTTCTCCGATTATCTACCTATGGCATAGTATTAGATCTTTAAAATAATACAATATGGACACCGAAATTAATTAGTATTATCTATATTATAATCACTTATTATAAATAATTAAGATAGTAGTATTAAACTCAACTTAAATAATCATATAATTATAATATATATATCAAGATGAACAATTAACCTATATTAATTAAATAATAAATTTATACACTAATCAATTATTTAAATGAGATATTATTATATTAATATATGAATGATTTATAAATAATTATCAAATAACTCTAGTATCAATTATTAAAACTAAACACAATAAAATTAAACTAAAAAATAAACGTTATAATAATTAATAATAGCTTAAATATATAATAAATACAGTATATTATAGTAATTAAATATAATGATATAATCTAGGGATATTAATGAGCATTTATTATATAATTTTTGCACTCATCAAATATTTCTCAATATAAATATTTATTTATATATATTATAATTTATATAAAATGTAAGTCATAATAATAACATAAAGAAAATAATAAATCTAATAATAATTAATTATATATTATAAATTATGGATAGCTCAGAGTAGGATAGGAATTTGACCACTAAGATAGGCGGTAGAACTTTAATAAATAAATATATATGTCTCAATTAATAATAGTAGTACTTAGCAATTAACTAAGATTATATATATACCTATATACATTTTAATAAAACAATATTCAAATAAATAGCTATATACATTTATAATACTTAATTAATTAATACAAAACTTAGTATGTATATTAAACTATTCTAATGAAGGTAGAAAGCCCCAAAATCATATATCTATCATAGGAGATATTAATTTAAATATATTATCTACTTTCTAATCAGGCTTTTAATGATTCGATAATGATAGTAAATCATTTATTTTAATGGGGTTTCAAAATTGAAAAAATTTAAAATAATACTCGATAATTTTATCTTTTACACTTTCTAATATAAATTTAATTACATTAAGACCATATATACGAAATCTCATTTAATAAAATAAAGATGATTTATTTGATAAAAACCAATCTAAAAATACAGAATAGACATTAATAGCAACTAGATACATTGAAAAATATTATTATAATATAAGTCTTTATAAGATATAACTACTGCCTATATATGATGATTCTACCAGTACAGATTTATATTATAAATAGCTACTCTTATTTTTATAATTAGATAGTTCTACACTTATTAGACATACAGATACGTGAACTGCTATAGGTAGTTACATGATAGATTGTAACATATGAATGGAATAATGAGGGAAATACAGTTACAAACCTCATCTGTATAGCCATTATGCTTATTACTACTCATTATAGTAGGAGCTTTCATTAAGGAGTAGCTGGATAAATATTAAAAATAATAGATTAATTTTTATGATATAAGATTATATAATTTAACAAATATTTTATAATTATTATGTATTCAAATTATTTATATATATAATTATTTCTATATAAAAAGAACATACAAAAAAGTGGACGTTTTAATGTTCTTAAGGGGGGTAATAGAGTCACTCTAATCTGTATGGGTCTTTTAATGACATTAGAAGGTATAAACTTATAGAATGACAATATGGGTATTGGTTTATTTTATTTATTCATATAAGGTGAACTATTCAGGTTAAACACACGAATACATTTATACTAGTCTTTAAAATACACAGTAATTAAAAATCTCTATAGGTAATAAAAACTACTAACCTATATTAATAATACGTTACCATATATTGTGGAAATGGTTTAAAATTTTTAAATAATACAATAATTAAATAATATTACTAAGATAAAAACATTATATTTAAATATTATAAATAAAATAGAATAAATATAAACTAACAAATAGTAAAATATAATAAACGAAATACAAATAATAACTTAAAAATTAATTAATGTTTAATTATATTATATTTAAATGAATAATTTGATAAATGTCAGATATTAATAAATTAATAAAGAAAATATAAAAAAAATTATAGATTTCATAAAACATAAAATAACTCTTAAAAAATATAACCATAAAAAAAACAACTACTTAGATTTAAAATATTAAATTAAATTATGAGAATAAATAAAAAGTATTTTAATAAAAAAACAATTTACAATAAGAATATGAATTTAAGTGATAACAACGAATCATTATAAAATAAATAAACATATAAAATATTGATGATAAAACCTTAAAAAAAATTATATATACTTAATTACAAAAGATGCGCAAATAATTTAAAAAAAAGAATGTATATTAAATTATTAATATATCACATAATAATAAATTTATAATAATATATTAATATACATATATTAAAATACAATTAATAAATTTTTAATAATAGATTGAATTAATTGAGTTAAAAATAATTAAAATATAAACTAATATCTTACTTGAATGGGAGGATATCGATCAATCATGGTAATAATAAAAAATAAGATTCCCAGAAATAACTTAACCCATTTTTTTTCTCAAATAATAATTCAATAATAATAAACATTAGAACTATTATCATTAGAGGAAATTAATTTAAATGATATATGCGGGTTATGTATTAATTGTATTAATAATCAATTATATTTTAAACAACTAAATATATATAGTATGAAAAGACATAATAATCATTAATTTTATGTGTATACACAAAATATATTATGTCACAATTAAAATTTTATATATATAAACCATTTAATGGGGCTCCTATAACCTCATCAGGGATTATAATAAATATAACTAAAATATTTTCTTAATGTATATTAAAATAATATTACATAATAATATTTATATTAAATTAAGTTAATAATGCAGTTTAAAATTACTCATACTAGAAATATGATAAATTATGTAGTAAAATAATTATAATAACTAAAATTATAATTACATTGGATATGCGTTAGATTAAGTATCACACAACTTCTAGAGTGTTTGGTAGATTAGTGAAGCTTTATAATTGATATATTAATATGAATCTATAACAATTAGAAACTCTTCTAAGAAAACTTTCAGCATTCATAAGTAATCTTATTAGTCGAAACGTACTCATCTGATCAGTGAATCAGTAATCCAATACAATCTTTTCTAATAAAGACTGTGCTTTGTAGTCAGTAGAGTGTCTATTATTAACTGAGGATTTATATATGTCACAGAATATGGGTTCTTGAATTAGCTAAGAAATAATATTCTCATATTACATTGTAAAAAATTTAAGGTATCATTTTTCTAAATTACAAAAATAAAGTAATTTAATATATATGACATTAATCATGTAAGTAATAAAGAATACCAAAAAATATGGTTTAATCAACTTATCATTAGATTACCTAAATACTTTTATTATATAAAAATGCTCAACATTAAATAATAATATTTTCCTCTGACGAGTATCAATATATTTTATAATATAAATAAGCTACTTGTGATAATTTGATTAACTTAATATATATATCTTTAGATTAATCAGTAAAATTACATCAAGATTAGAATGTTTCATTATATCAAAGTATTAACAAAGAATATATAGTAATAAATAATATTTTAAACTAATTATAAATTAAAAATTATTTATTTGGTATAATTATTAAGTTCTTTATAAAAGAGTAATATGCTCTTACATCTATATAATTTACATTTATACTTAACTATGCTATCAAATTATAAATAATTATATTTTAAGTTACTTATATTATACTTTATTTCTTAATAATAACTTTTTTATATATTATAAACAGTTATTTATATAAATAGAAATCATCTCAATCAGTCTTCTCCACTTTGCACAAACCATATTCCAAAGGGTTGTATTTATGGTGAAGTAGTAACCCCTCTACAGATATGCATTAATAAACCGGGAAAGATAATTTGTTAAAATAATGGTTATAACTATATTCAGGGTTGTAAATCTTAAGATTTCTGATACTTCTCATTAAATCTATTTAATCAATGAAATATAAAGTGTCTTTATAGCGAAATTATTTCGCTTATTTAATTAAATGACGATAATGAAATATTCATTATAAATAAAATATATTGGATGGCTATGGAATCAATGCGTAAACTTTTGAAAAAAACAAGTATCTTATTATTATTTCTTTTAATTATTAAGTTTAAAGTATTATTAATAATTTGATTTTAGTAGAATTGTTGTAAATGTAAATCATTAACACTTATTACTCGATGATATTTTGTTTTGAGTTAATAATTTGAAGAAATATATTTTTAATATAAATATTAATGATTTATAATTATAAGAATATCTTGGATATGACTCATTTACAAATATATTATCATCAATTCCTATCAAGGTAACAGAGTAAATAAGCTTTATTTGCTAAATAGATTATACAATAAAGAAGAAAATAAATATAATGAATGAAGATTATTAAACATTTTATCTATTATAATAATTATGTTGAATATTCATATAATTAATAATTATTTAGAATTTATTAAAAATTTTACTTGCATTTGAATTGAATAAAATCTGTATATAATAAAAGATTTATAAATATACTTTTAATTAATAATGGTTAATTAAATATCAGTTATAATAAATTTTTTTAATATTAAAGTATGAAACATTGAAAATCACATATAATATATATTTCATATTACAATTAATTAATATTAGCTTATAAACTTTATATTTGAATTTAATTTAAAACTAAGTATAATATAATGTATTTAATACTTTTAAATGCAATTAAATAGAGAAGGAATATATTATTTATCATACATATTAAGAATAGTTTGAATAATAATTTAAATATAACTACTACATATCACCAAGAAAGATATATAAAATTAATTAATTAATTTGTACTTTGATTATTACTATATTATTATAAATTCTAAATAATTAAGCTATAGAATATTCAATTATTATATTATTAAAATATATAATATATACTTGTTAATATAAATTTATTATTAATATATTGCAATACATGCTCATTATATTATTTTTATTAATTATTTTCTACTTATAACCGATCTTATTAGTTTATCCTGAGTAAATATAAATATATTGAAAATGTTTCAATTAATAATCTTAAATTCTTTGACTATTTAAACTCTGAAATCATCCTTCCTTCATTATTATAATTATAATAAAATGTGTAAATTAATCGTATATTTATATATCTCAAATGATTTTATATTTATTAAAAATTTTACATGACATTTAAATATTGATTCATTTTAATTAATATATTTAAATTTAAATTAATTGTAAAATATTTTACATTTAAATATAATTATAATATATATAATTAAATATTATACATAATATATATTAATATATTATAATTATATAATATATATTATAATAATTATATATAATTAATTTATAATATTAAATTAATAATAATATTAATAATATATATTATATATTAATATTAAATATAGTTATTTTTTTGTTAAAATATATATATATGATATTATTATATTATATTAATTAATTATATATTATCTTTTATTATAACATTAATTTAATTAATATATAATTAATTATCGTATCTTTTATATAATATATATATATATTAATATTATTTATATTATATATATTTATATATATATTATAATATTAATATTATAATAATATTATAATATTATATAATTATATATATATATATGTTATTAATTATTAATATATTAATAATATTAATTAATATATATTAAAAAATTAATAAAGTTTACATCGAACTGGACCTTAAACCCTATTTCACTATACTATATTATAACTGATTAAACCCATATAACAGTTCATTACGTATGTTATGTATTGACTTCACATTCATAATTTCAAGTACGGTCTAACCTTTGTTAGGCGTAGTTGGCTGAGTAGCGTGCTGATTATACTGTGACGTAGTTTGCTCGAGGAGGTGTCGTAAGGGGTTGCTGTAACAGTTGGGGATGTAGTAGTGCGGATGTCAGTTATGATCCGATAGTTTATGCGAGGTGTAGCGGGATAATGCGGAAGCTAATAAAATAATTAAAGATGAGTATGTAGTACGTATTAAATTTCGTGCAGAGAAATATTTAATATAATAATCATTGTGCGGTGGGGGGTGTACGGGAGTACGTCGGTAGCGCCTTATTTATGGTATAGCTCAACCGTGCAATAATAATAACGCTACCAAAGTTACTCCAAATAAAATAATATTTCAGCAAAAATAAAATGAATAATTAAAATTGTTGCAAGTATTATTATAGATATATAGTTAAATATATAGTAAGAATATTAAAAATATATTAGTATTTCAATGAAATATATATATAATATATATATATATTAATATATTTCTATAATATTAGTTAATATATTAATATTATTATATTAATTAATATATATTAATATTATTTATTATATATTTAATATTAATTATATATTATTAAATTTATATATATATATTTATTATAATTAACACCTAGGTGCGCACCAAAATCTTCACTAATTACCGAATATGCATACTCTATTGTCCATCTTAAAAATACTTAAATCTAACGGTCTTACTTTTTATATCTGTTAACTTTGATATGAAATAGTGCAAAGATAATCGTTTGCTAATATATATATATATTTAATTTTTTTATATAATGTTAATATTTTAACGTAATTCGTTCATTTAGTATATTAATAGCTATCTATAATTTATTATGAGTCAAGTTCCTGTAACATCGTTATAAAATAATATTCGTCCTGGTTGAAGTGTATTCTATATAAATATATTTTATCTCACCTCAAGGTAATTATTTAGCACAGTCTCTATGGAGGTCTCTAAAACAGCCCGCATGAATTCATATATATATATATTTACAATATAAATACGTTAAAGTTAGAAGCTTAGATTACTTTGCTTATACTGTATTATAAAAGAAATCTAAAGTTGTATAAATAAGTTTTCATGTTTAGTCAGATTTTCCATTAATATATATTTGTAAATTTTATTAATATAATATAATATTACCTTATGCCATAAATATTATATATATACAAATGTTATTGAGCTATTAATTTAAGCCTGGCTAAAACTCTAAAAACTTTACATTTTTTTGTGTAACTTAATTTATAAAAAGCGTATGTTTAGATTTTATTATGAGATAATGAGCATTCGTGATTATTTGTTATATAATATATATATAACAGTATAAATCTAAGTTGATTTTAAACTTTCTTTAAAACAGAAATCAAGAAATTTATAGCAAACGCTGAAAAATTTAGTGCGATGGGCTAAGTTATCCTTAAAATATCTACCTTAAGACCACGCGTGCTTCTCATTAGTATGTGTTAATTTCTTAAACCTATACCTCCGCACTATTTCTGCCACTATTCGAACACTATACACCATAAGAATTCCTTATCCTTACTACTATCCTCTTCATAATATCAATTACCCTAACCCTCCACACTCTCTTGCCCCTTTACTTCAGACTATCAACATCTCTATTCAACTAGTGCAGTCACGCCCCTTACTCAGTAGCCATTCCTCCCAGTCAGCTAATACCACTACTCCACCGATCCATCACCATTAACCCTACCTACTATACTATCACCCATACATCCACTCCAACCTATGTCACTTTACTACTCTCATAACACACAATCTCATATAATCATCACTAGTACTATAGTATTATATATAAAATTATTTAAAAGTTATTTCACTTAACATATAACTTTATAGATTATACTAAGTATATTTAACTAGGTAGAATAAAAATATTCTAACATAAGGATAAATAACAGGATAGGGTAAGATTGGAAGAGATAACCACGGTATACAGAAACACGGGCAGGGAATAGCCCAAGCATATTTAAACCCTTATCTTAGAATACCATAAAATTATTCATATTATACTCAGTAGTGTTATTCATGATGACAAACTCTATCGCTGTCTCCATGTGAATAAACGTAAGACGATCATTTTGCTTTTGCATTATAGCTAGGTAAAATTAATGTGTGTTTACACGATAGGTTATTCTGTTTGTGAGGTGTAAATGCAAGACTCAATGAGTGAAATAGCGTAGATCGTTGGGTATTACTGATGCCATCTTACGATGTAATCCCCTTTGCCTGTTTGTCATTGCTGAAGTGATAACTTGATCATATAGTTAATAAAAAGACAGAGAATCTATGGAAACGCTAAATTACACAGGAGAATGACCTCGACCAGTATATTCAGGGTACTATTGTATAATTAGGAAATAGTTACAGTAAAAGTTATAAGCGACTTATTAGGACACACTTTTTTGGATTACTCTAGTTATACCTTCGTCACATAAAATAATAACCGGGGAATGAACACAGAGCCCCCATTATCTAATCAATTAATGTAGTAGCTACTTCTTTTATATTAGCTACATTTTATAAGGTCCAGAGTGATGCTTTGAAAGGTAGTCTGCACTTTTTAGGAGACTGCAGGGGAACGACAATACAAGTTTACCAGGTACATAAAGCAATTAAGTAGTCTGCAAGCTAATAATCTGCGCTCATGTCAATGTGTTGAATGAGGCCTGTGTGTTGTGGCACCTATAAAACTTAACTTATGGAGATTAGTATTAGTGTTGAAGAGATTAATATTTTTCTCCACATATTAGAACATCAGGAATGATATACAAAATGATAAAATAAATATGTGGATGTTGGTGGGGTAGATGCCTGGTGGACATGGGACTGAAAAAAACTTAGGTTTAGTGGCAGTGCGGATGCGGTGGCGTTTGGTGCTGGGCCTGATAGGATGTGATACCGTATCTACACTTGCACTCACAGTTGTTTCTAAATACAAACTCTATAAATAATTTTCATAATAATTGTATATCTGAACATATAAGAATAATAAGTTGGAAGAAAACTGGAAGAAAAATAATAAAGCTGGGTTCTGGTAAGTATTAGATAGATTAGGCACATAACGTTTAATTTATTGAAACATTTTTAATCTAAAAGTAGATCTAAAGTTGTAAAGATTATAAAGATTTTCCAGTTTCATATCTATTTATTAATTTAATTCGTAAAATAATTTAATGTGTGGATTCTAAATAAAAATAATACTATTATGGCTTTATGTGATTTGAAGGTATTATTTGTTTTTTTTAGCATGAATTATACTATAAATAAAGAAATTTTGAAGTTATGATTGTCTGGAGTTAAGTATGTTCAACAAGAGATTTTAGATAGCATAGAAAAATTATTAGTTAACAATTATGTATAATTAATTATATAATTTGTTATTAACAGCAAAGTTCCAAAATGCCATAAAATTAATTCAACAAATAATTTTAAGTTAATTTATCAGATATTGATCCCAGACTTCATTATATAATTTTATGGTACCTTATTACGTTAGTAGATAATTAATTTTTGGCAGGTAGTTTATGTACTATTTACAATTATCATTTGATAGATTACATATCCCTAATAAAGATTTCATTTGTGTTGAGATTGAAAGATATATATATAATATTTCTAGAAGATCGATTATTATAGACTTTAAGAATTATTATATATTTATAATATTACTTTATTAATATTTGTAATTATTAATGTGACTAAATAATAATAATCTAATTAATTGATTTATTTATAAATAATTACTATTATATTATTACATATATTAGTAACAGTGTAAATTATATAAAATATAAAATTATTGGGTATTATATCACCAGAATCTTTATTTTGATAAACAAGGTTATTGTTTGATTAAGGTATAAGTCATCCTTTGTTTACTATGCAATATTAAATTTTATTACCATGATAAAATATATATAATAACTGTAGAGGAGCTAAGAAATATTATTGGTTTATTAATTCATAATCTTATCACGTATGCTTATATATAACAAGAAATCTACGATTTAGATAAAACAATCTAACAATTCTTTATATTAAGATATAGACTTTCTAATGTAATATATTTTAATGGACTTCCTATATATTAATATTAGCTGGGATTTCAATATTTGTATATATGAACTAAAATACAAAATTTAACTTTTTCTTATTATGGGTAATAATCGTAATAAACGTATGTACATAAGAATTAGATTATACAAATTCGGTTATACGATTATGAAATCTACTGACAACCGATAACCAGGGAAGGCGCTAAAAATGCCTGCCAAGGATAAACTTAGTGTCCTGTTAACGTTATAGACATATATATATATATCCACAAACTTCATTAAATATTAGGCAAGAAACCATTTCTTATTTAATCGTCCAGGTGTAAAACTTACAATTTACTCGGCCACACTCACTGGTGCGCATATTCATCGCGCAGTGGTAGGTGAGTGGTGGCGACCGTATATGACGTGTGGTAGCTTGGTAATAGAATCATTGCGTGTTAAAAGTCTCCGTTTACATCGTGAAAACACCTTTGATAACTGAGCTTAGTGGGTACCTTCACTTTGTGAAAAGTTAGATTTAAGATAGCTCCCCTCAAATTATGAGTGCTAGAGCGTGCATAAAGACTTTAAGAATGTAAAAAGGTTAGTAAAGGATAATGTTTGGTTACGATTTATTATAGGACTCACGTTTCTATATTAATTAATTTTAATAATCTCTGGTGTAAATTCTCTTTGACTTCGTTAACCCTGATTCACTTTAATTCAGAATAATTCCGGGTTGATAAACTAGTAGAGCACACCACAACAATAACAATCTACCATATATATAGTATAGTATGATAGAATCAGCTATTACTACTAGTGTCATTATAGGGGTTTATGAGGTCACAGACTATTATTGATGTTTGGCTTAGGCTAAACTTTTAAGAAGTAAGGAAAAATAGTTTATACTACGGCAGTATTTCTGACAGAACTTTCTCACAATATTAATATAAGAAACTATTCTAGTGGGACTAAATTTGCAAAAGAGACTTTAAGCCAGTCATAATGTACGACATCAGTTCTCATGCGATAGTAGATTTGCGTTTTGTATTATCACTCTGCTAACGCAATTCAATAAGTGTGAGGGTTGGGTATATTATGGAGCCAGGTATATGTTATTATTTATCATATTGGGTTCAATTCCCGGCGATCCGAGTAGGAAAAGAAGCTAGATATAAAAAACTGAAAATGGTACAAGATATGCATGGTGATGCACGGACGGATGATGCAGGATTTTAGATTTGACACAGTCCGGGATTGATTAAATCATAACAGGGTCTGTTAGACTAATGACCGTTTGTACATCAAAGAGCACTAACAATATTAAGTATATTGGCATAAGCAATTCTAAGGATAATGTCATGTGGTAAATCGGTAATGGACATATTTAGTGTACATAATAAGACATATAAAAGAAGGTTATAATAGAAGTGACTGGACTCACCTACAAGAAATTATAATTTAGGAAAGATACGGTGGTTTGAAGTTATAGTAAATTCAATGGTGGTTTCGTTGATATGTACCTGCTACAACTTATGACTAAGGGTGGACCATGTTCACTTGGTCGTAATCTGAAGTTAAACGTTGTCGACAGCGACTAAATACTACGCTTTATATGAACTTATACTACGACTGACTATGTGAAAGTAGTAATTATACATAGGGAAATCCCAAGCTTGTGGGTCAATCAATATAGTCTATTCGTATTAGTATACTTAAGGCTCACTTTGCATGTGCTAAATTTGCGTCCGATTAGTGTAAATTAACGCCAGGAACATGATTATTTGAGGTAGTTATTCTATTTTATGTATAGAAAACTAAACAATTTGCATTCCTGCTTTAACAATAAAGCCGCTTCAATGTCTGTTGTTACCACTAAAGTGATAGCATGTAATCTAAATGTATTGTAGAAATAAGTTTTTTCTTAACTTGACAGTTTGACAAAACACTCGAGATCCGCGCTTTTAAATTTGGATAATAAATATTTAATGGATGCCTATATCCTTTTCGTAGAACTAAAATAATTTATTTTATGGTGTGTAAACAAATTAAACATGTTATTCTTGGTTTGAAACTTCGTTACAATTTTTATGACAAAGTAACTTAAAGTTGTAAAAATTTGTATGCAGAGTAGATCAGTTTCATGTAATAATTTGGACTCGCAGTTAAAAATAAGGCAGATGAGGATTTATTAACTTTTTGGAACTCCAAACAATTTATATTATTGTGTAATAGTGAAGCGTAGTCGAGGTTAGATACGTTGTTATATGTGTTATAACAAAAAAATCCAAATTTGTAAAAAATAGGATTTATATTAGATCAGTTTCAGGTATGTTTTAAAAAAATAATCCAATTTTATATAAAAGATGTACACATTTATGATTCTGCAGTAATGTTTAAGTGATGTCATTCACTGTATTTCATTTTTTGTTCACATTAATATTTATTTTTTATTCTCTTTTTATATATTTTATTTATTTAATTTTATTTACTTTTATGTTTTATTATATTTTATTTCAACCTGTAACATTTATATTGTAATTCCTTTCATACATTTATTTACATCTCGTTTTCTTTTTGCGAGCGTTTACTTTTATATTTTAATTATTTTTTCTTTAACCTGTGAGATTTATATTTTAGTTTGTTTTCTAGATTTTGTTAATAATAATCTTAAGATTTTCTATTTAAATCTCGCTTTTTTATGTAAGTGTTAACTTACATACTTATGATTTCGGGTCATGTTAATTTTTTCTTACGTTCTTTGGTGAAGTTTGTTAATAATGAAAAAGTAAAATTTACCCTATGAAAGAGAAGATAAGTTATTCAATATTTACAGTTTTGGTGAAGCTCGGTAATTTTTAATTCTTTTCTTTTTAATTTTTATTTATATTTTTAAGTTTTTTAAAACATTTTCTTTATATTAAATGTAAAAGTGCTAAAAAAAATGGTCAAGATTGTTCTTCAATATTTGTAATTTATGGTTATTTATGTTCTATGTATTTAACTTACATTACATAAACAAAGTGGAATTAAATATTTGACAACCAGTGTGTGTGTTAAAATTCAATAACTACTTGCGAGAGGTAACATAAATCAATTATTTTTCAATTTGAAAATTTGATTACCTTAGGTTGAGGGTTACGTTTATGTAACGGTTATTGATTAAGTCGAGGTTAGGTTAGTTAGGGTTAGGATTAGATTTGGTTAGGTTGGATTTGGGTTAGGTTAGGTTGATGGTTTAGTTTCCGGTTAGGCTATGTTTAGTTAGTTAGGTAGGTTTAGGTTTTTAGGTTAGGTTAAGGTTAGGCTTAGGTGTTAGCTAGGGTTAAGTTATTTAAGTGTTAGGTAAAGGTTTACATAGGTTAGATTATAATTATGGGTCAGATAGGTTTATCTGCATACGATCTAAGAAAGTTCAATTATTGGTTAAAAATAAACTTTAACTTATTTCAGTCACAGGTTTTTGTGCTAATTAACTTCAATATGCATGGTAAAAATCAAAACATGACGGGTGGAAAGTACTGGAGTGTTTTTAATATAAACTAAATAAACAAAAAGTAATGAACATAAAGATGATTGATTCCTATATTTTTGCGAGTATGCGTGGAGTAAAAGAAATGAGGGAAAAAATCTATTAGAAATAATATTAAAGGATTTATTGCAGAATTTTAAACAGGGGTCCCACGTATGTGGTTTTATATGATATATATATATATATATATATATATATATATATATATATATATATAATATATATATATATATATAGTATATATTATATATATATATATATATATATATATATAGTATAATATATATATATATAATATATCATATATAATATATATATATATAATATATATATTAATATATATATACAGTATATATTATAAAAAGGATGTATTTGACATTAATAATAGTTAATAAATTAAATAATTCTATTAATGTTAAGTAATTTTTTTTACCAAACATTTTAAAACTTTTAAATTAAGTAAAAATTTAACCTAAACTTTTATGAGTTTAGTAGAGGAAAAACGTAAAGAATCTATTAACATTGAGCCTATATATATATACTATATATATATATTAATATATATACGTATTATAAAGTATATATACGTATATATATCTATAATATAGTATATATAAGAGTTACCTATAATATATATATTATAATATACTATATTATATATAGTATAATAAATATATAGTATTGCATGAAGTTTTTCATCTTTTATTTATTGTGGAATTATTTATTTAAAAAATAAATAGTACGCAGTTATAAGTCATATTGTCAAGTAATAATAATATTAAAGCCAATGTAATATTATTATTATTATTATTATTATTATTATTATTATTATTATTATTATTATTATTATTATTATTATTATTATTATTATTATTTATTATTATTATTATAGTAAAGTATGAGTAGAATCTTGTTATCCATATGTATTAAAATTTTATTTTAAAATTTATTTTCAAAGAATTCTTAAGGATGACTTTAACATGCATTATGAATCTATTATAGACCTTTTATAGACCTTTTATTATAGCTTGCAGTGGTGTGGAGTTCTAATTGTATACAGTATATAACGTCTTTTGGATATTTTTATCAGATTTTCGTATTTTTTTTATTTTGTTGCAAAGTAATTTAGGAAGGTGTTCTGATTAAGCCCCGCCCACTCTTCATAATTTGAAGGTATGTCATTTCTTCTAAATACCTTTAATAAATAATAGATTGAGCATTGTTACTAAATTCATTTTGCATATGATTGGATAATAAGTATCATTAATATTTTATTTGAGTAAGGTTTGTCATTTCTCCGTGATTTTATCCATTTATTTCTCTGAGGTGTGGTGTTACGCATTGGTGTGGCAGACGATATTTTTTGACTTTTGAATAATTTACAACGACGAGATCCCGTTTCATTATTTCTTATATTATATGTAGTAGTATTACGTTTTCTGAGTCAGTCCAAATTATTGGAAATCGTTTTGAAATTAAGTGTTTTTAAATATTTTTTTTTTGTGAATATTTTTTTTATGAAGTGTCTTGTATTTATGGATGTACCTGTGTTCCTGTTAACAAAACAGTAAGTCATATATTATATTAAAAGTGTTATTTATTTTAAATAATTTTTTAATAATTTTGCATTTTGAAGATATACCCTAGACGTTTACATTTTTTACTAATGTTAATTTATGAAACAGTCCAAAGTAATTAAGAAATATATTTGTTTCTTTTGCTAACAATTTTTGGTTGAATAACACTTTTTATTATTTGATTTGATCAAGAGTATTAGGATCAGAATTTAATCTTTGTTTTGATCTTAATAGAAATATTTTATTTATTTTTGTTTAATTATTTTTTTTATTTTATTTTATCTTTTGCTATAGATTTTCTTTTGTATAATATGCCTCAATTATACAAATCGGAGGCTATACGGATTAGATATCCATTTTTAATTTGTGATAACATAATATTTTAATTTTAAAGAAGTTATGCTTGTTGCTTTGTATTCTTCTTTTGTATAATATCCTTTTATACGATCGAAGGTATATGATTGGATCTCATTGGTAATATTTTCGTTAATTACAATATTGTGTTTAGATATTTTGTTTGCCAATTGCTATGCTTTCTGTCACATAATATATTATTATTTGATTGGAGGTATAGGATTTGTCGTCTTATTATTTTTCAAATTGGTACCAAGTAATATATTTTTCTTTTATTTATTTAATAAATAATTTTATGTATACGTGTTATCGAGTTTGAACCCCTTGCACTGTGTTAGTACTGTATTGATATTAGAGTGTTATTTGGTACAAGGGTCTCTACTCCATTGATGCTTTGTGGTCAATTTGAACTAATATGGAGTGGCATAGAGTATTTCGTACTGCGTATTTGGGGATTTATGATTGTTTTGTTCCAGTAAGTGTTAATTACTCAAATCCAGAATCTCAGTTATCAACTAGATGTGTTCCTGAGTGGTGACAGTCCAGTAAAAAGGTGAGTTGTCATTCTGGTGTTATATATATATATATATATATATATATAGATATTAATATATATATATTATATAATATATATATAGTATCATATAATATGTATAATATATATATATAAAATAAATATTATTAAATGATATTATAATATAATATTATATATATATATTATATATATATATATATATATATAGTATAATAATACAATATATTTATATGATATAATATTACCTATATAGTATATATATAATATAATAGTATATATAATAATATATATTATAATTATATATATATATTAATTATATATATATCAATATACTTATATTAATTAATATATAATATATATATATTATATAGTATATTATATATATATTATTACCAGTATATATATATATATAGAATATTATATATATATATATATATATATATATATATAATATATTATATCTATTATTATATATAAAATATATATATATATTATATATATATATATCATATATATATAATAATATAGTATAATAATATAGTATATAGGAGAGTATACGCATACTCGAAGCAATGAAATTACCTCCCATTTTAATGGTTCCGCCTTTTCTCTTTGGCGTTCATATTCTTTACATACTCATCCTCCAGGCAACATCTTACTGATCACCATTTATCCACATATCAATACACATAACTTAACGTCCTACCCTCGCAAAATCTTACAGACATCCTACTTACTTATATCCCTTATATGTGTGCGGGACGACAAGGAATGCCGCATCATATGTCCTGCGTGTCGGTAGAAGGCGACAAGGAACGGTGGAGTTGGGTTGGGCTGAACAATAACCAACACTTATATTGCAATGCAGGCTAAAGAAAGGTCGGATAGCGGTAAAAATCGAATTTTGATCTTGTCGGCGAAATTGTATTGATCGTAGAGGTACATTGAAGTCACGAAATAACATGTTGAGGAGAAGAGGAAAGAGGTGATTGATGTATTTAAAAGGGCAAATTTACTTGCTCGCTGTGACTGAAACAAAGATGAAGGAACAGTGAAAATAAGTTGGTGTGTGGAAATGTGTGTGTGCTGGTATGGAACGGATGAGAGGGGGAGAGATAGTTGCAATCTTTGATTGAGTGACTCGTAAGTAGCAGAGCAAATGGTTAGCATGCTTTTGTGTGTTGTGTGAGCACTAGAATTCTCTTTAATGGTTAATTTAAGTTTGAAAAGGTCCAGGTATACCTGTGTGTTGTGAACCTATTTGGTCCCATCTGAAAGGTAATGTATGAAGAAGTACCGATCTTCTGCGATATGAGGAATATTGGATGGGGTAGAGTTAGGACTTCAATTGATGGTGTGGGGCTACCTAAATTGGTTGGATAGGGTGACAGCTAAAAAGGATGGTAATAACAGTGAGGTTTGGGTGTCAGGCAGACAAATGAAGAATGTGTAGGGAAGCGTGGTTGATTTCTGTGAGAAGACAGTATGTTGTAGTTAATACTTTCTTTAAACTACAAGAGTATTCCTAAGTATACTAAGAGTGTGGTGTATGGCTAGGAGATGCGTAACGAAGGTGAGAAAGTATTATTGATTTTGTGTTGTGAAGGAGATGTTGAAAGTATGTGTGGGATGTTAAATCAATGAGGGGCTGGGGAGAATTAGAATTATAATCGGATCATTATGTGTCTATGTAATAATTTAAGTCAGTGTGCGCTGGATGTGAGAGGAAGGTGATACGTGAGGAACGTCGGTGAATTAAGAGGAAGAAGTTAAGTGAACAAAGGTAATAAGGATAGTATTTAAGAGCGCTTTGCAAAATAATCAGTTGAATGTAAACAAGTGAACTGAAAAATCTAAGAGCAATGAAGGAAGCATGCCATTGTTCAGTGCAAAGGAAGTAGTGGATGTGCTAAGGTAGGAATAAAAATGTTAACAGTGGTGGTGACATGAAGAAGTTGGTATGAAGCGTTAAAAGTAAAAAGAAGTCTCGGTTGAATGTACTAAAGAGGCAATGATGAAGTTCAAAAGACAAGATGTTGGAATTAATATAGGGAGGAAAAGGAAATACTTCAAGTGCATAACGAGGAAAAAGAATAGGGTAAATGAACAGTTTGGAAGGGAGATTGGGACTTACAAATGAATAGGAAGCTTCCTTCTGGAAGGAAGCGCGAAAGTTAGGAATGAGAAAATGGGAAGCGCGTGCTTACGAATAATGAATACGGATGTGCTTTTGTAATGATGAAATGGGAGTGAGGGAAATGTGGAAAGAACACTTCGAAAATCCGTATAATATTAACAGTAATGAAAGGTTACAGTGAATGTGGTGTGGCGTTTTGACGGTGCACGAAGGATAGGTATTTTGGGATGCGCGTCATTATCAAGAGGAGGTAATGGGTAGAGGTAGAAAGTTGAAGAATGTAATCTGCAGTATGATGAAATTACTAGTGAAATGATCAAGAACGGAGGCGAGAATTGTGAATAGATTGGGATTTTGTAAAAAAGCATTTATAAGAGAATTAGTTCCGAGGATTGAGGAGAGCATAATAGGTACTCTTATATAAAGGTAAGGAGATAAGGTAGACTGTAGAATTATAGGGGAAATTAGTTTATTGAGTGTTGGTATTTTCTTCTATGCTGGTATTTTAGTCGAAAAAGTGCTTCGAGTGATGATGATCTGATTGGTGAAAGCAAGTTACGTTTGGAGTGTAGAGGAATGGTGGACAAATCTTTAACATTGAAACAAATGATTGAGAAAAAGAGGGAGAAAAAAAAAACTTGTATTAGGTTTTATGGATTTGCAACACTGGCGTATGATAGGAAATAGGGAATGCTCTATTGGCAGGTGCTTAGTTATATGGTGTTGGTATAGGCTTTCTGAATGGAAAATCAAAGATAGTTATGACGATTATGGAAGCGTTCTGGTGTAAGAACAAATGGTGTCAAAGTAATTGGTTTAATATTAATAGGCAAGTGGGCAGGGATGTGTTTATGGTCTCGTTTTTAAATTGGTATATCTGGATGGGGTATAAAGAATTGAGGAGGTGGTGGCAGGAAAAATGGTCGTTAGATTAGCAATGACGGAAAATGGGGTGATGGAGGTGCCTTATCTAGTTAATGCGAATTATTTTGGTTTTGTTGAATGGAATCTGACCCGAGGAGTTTGAAGATGACGTGGCGTAGAGAATTGTGCAGGTGTGTAACAAGGAGGGGTTGAAGTAAAAACGTAGATAAGTGGAAGGTTTATGGTTGTGAGTCGAGGAACAGTCCTCGTGCGGTGTGAAGTTAAATTTAGAACGATGGGTGAGGACCGAGCTGGAACAAGTGTCTGAGTTTAAATATTTAGGATAATGTTGGATGAAAAGGAACGGATGATGAGTGTAAGGCAGGAAAGTGGCTGGTGCAATGGAAATCGTGTGGATGTAAAGGGGACTGAAGTTTGAGTGCGCTAATAGATTGCTATGATTTTGCGAATATTAGACACAACTTAAGTAGTGAGACTATGGTCTGGAATTAAGAGTATAGGTCTAAAGTTCAATGTTTCAGATGGACGAGAGAAAGGTGCATAATAGGAGTAATAGAGGGGTTTTATGAGGGGTATGGTTGTGACCCACCTGGCCAGGGATGAACCCTACACTGACGATAGGCCATAGTGAGGGTCGTCGCGGTCCCGTGAAGCTCTAGGGGTGGATTTTACAGCAACGTCTCACAATAGGTATAGAGGGGCGGGTACTGAGGTCCTCTTCTTTTCGATCTTTAATGTCATATTCATTGCTACTACTTTCTGTTCCAGTGTATGCTACGCACCTTACCTATCCGCTCCGCCAGTCTTGGGGGGAAAAAGGTAGATGATGATGATGTGATGGTTTATGTTTATATGTTATTATAATATAATATATAATATATAATTACTGATATATATATATATATATATATATTATATAGTAATATATATATAATATATATATATATATATATATATATATATATTATATATATATATATATAAGTATATATTGTTCCTCCTATCCCCAGATTGGGGGTGAGGTGCATAGCATACCCCGGAGCAGAAAAGTAGTAGAAGAGCTGTTCCCTTTATACCCCCGAAGAGAAATCGTCGCAATCAGAAAAATCCACCCTGAGGCTTCACGAGAATGTGACAGACCCTCACTATGGTATCTCGTCAATGTGGGGCTCATCCACAACCATAGCCCTGTCACAACAACCGCGCACCATTGCACTTCTTCTTATGGCACCTTTCTCTCTCTCTTCTCTTTCTCTAGCAACTCACGATTCTCTCTCCTCCAGGCATTCCTTTACTGACTCAATACACTTTTTCTTCGGTCTCCCAGCCGATCGATTCCCAGCTTGTGGCTCAGAAGTTTGAAAAGCAGCTTCTAAAGCATCACTAAGGATGAGCTGGCTTACAGAAGTCAGTGATGACGAGATGACGTCCGAATGTAAATAAAAATAAAGCGGGTAGGAATCAAGACCTGGGACTCCCTGGAGGGGGGTCGGAGAATGTGATCGTTGTTGTTGTGATGTTGATTTCCGCCTTTCTTGGAAACGTTATTTTTTCTTTTACTTTTACCCATAATAAATGCTCCTTTCATACATCTGCTCCGCAATAAATAAACACAAATACTTTACACAAATGATGAATAAAAACAAGTAATCCTTGAAGCGTACCCACGGAAACCGCGCCCATCACACGCCCAGGGCATAATACCTCCCTCCCAGAAACCCCACCCTGTAGGGCGGTTCATGGGCGTGGCCTCGGCAAAGCCTCCCGGAACTCTGCGTCCAGTCCCAAAGATGAAATAATGAGAGCCGTGCACCACACGTATACAGACGCGGAAGCCCAAGATTATACACCCAAGTGCAGGACAGCTTCCTCAGAGGTTACCCAAGGTTCAGGTCCCAAACAATTGTCAGCCCGGAGAAAGGCGAGAACCACCCGGTTTTTGAACTGTACTCTCACCCACGGGGAAAGGAGGGCAAAATGAGCACAAGATGGGATCGCAGAGACAACGGACACGATAACCATTTGCGATACCGTCAACGACAGGCAGACAGTCTCAAAAGAGAGACCAGGAATACATAAGGTAGTGCGTACAAAAAATGGAGGAGAAGGGAAACAACTGGGAAATGGAAGGGCAAAGTAAAAAATAATGAAGATAATACAAATAAGACCAAAAAGAAAAAGACCTGTATAAAAATAAAAAATGACAAAACAAAAGAAACGCAATAATAATAATAATAATAAAACTAATAAAGATAAGAAAAATAAGAGAGAGAACATAAAAACAAAATATAAATAAAAGAAAGAAAGTGGCATTCGCAGACACAAAAGTGTCTGTGCCCCCTCTCGATGGCAACGAGGCCACCTTCGTGAGGGGGGTAATAATAATAGTAATAATAATTTTTTTTTTACTTGATGTACAGGGACCACCACAGCACACAGGTCATGCGGCTATACCGTGTCACCAACAACAGGGGAAGTCCCTAGCAAAAAGACAGAAAAAAAAAAAAAAAATCCGGCTGAGATAATTAAATATTCTAGGGATGTTTTGGT
>JABUQX010100093.1:0-17500 GCA_015478945.1 Trachelipus rathkii
CCTTTTTGAAATTGCATTTTCAAGAAACACATTATTATTTTTTTCAAATGCTAAAAAATACCGTTAAAAAACCTCATTAAGATACGCCAAATAATTTCAATGATGTTGAAATTAGGAAGAAAAATCAAGCGTTTATATAACTTTTAAAGAAGTTGCTAAATTTTGGTATAATGTGAAATTTTTTAAGAAAAAAAGGACACGTAAATTTTAGAAGTTAAAATTTTTTTTAAATTTAAAAAACAGGTTTTCACAAAAAATGAAATAAAATATTTATAGTAAAGTTAAAAAAAACAAAACTCAATGAAATATTCATTTTATTAAAAAAAAAAACAAGTCAATTTAAGACACCTACATAAATAAAACTATTAATAAAATTCACTTTTCAGCTTTATATAGAACTAAAATTGCAAATTTCAAGAAGAGATCGCGATTTGTTGCCTGTAAAACACCAGCGTTTTGAAAAACTCAAACTTTTTAAGAATTTAACAAAATAATTTCAATAGTTTGAAAAATTTTCAATGGAGAAAAAGATTATACTTTTAAGAGTTTCTTAAAATACCCTCTGCTGGCTAACCGATGGGAACCATAGCGGTAATCTTTAAACTAATTTAAATTAAAGATTTATATATTTAAAAAGGTTTTCCACAAACTAATGAAAAAAAAAATATATGGTATATAAATAACCAAATAATATAGAAATTTCATTATAAAAAACGTCAATTTAAAGACACACTAAAAACAATTTAAATAAATTTCTTTTCATGCTTTTTAGAATGTGCATTTCAATGAAACACTATTAATAAATTCGATTTTTCTGAAAACCTTTAACGTTAAAAAAAGACAAATTTTGAGAAATTTCCGAATCAGATTCAAATGTTTGAAATTTTAAGAGTGGGAGTCGGACGCTTAAGACTTTAAGAATCAGATTTGTCAGGATTTGAAACTGTTATTAATGGGAGATATTTAGAAGTTTTAAAAATTTGTTATTAAAACAGGGTTTCACAACTCAATGAAATATTATTGGTATATATAAAAACAAATATTTGAAAATTTCAAATTAAAAAAACGTTCAATTGAAGGACAGCCTCTAAAAAAACAATTAATAAATTTCTTTTCTGCTTTGCAAATTGCATTTCAATAAAACACATTATTTTTCAAATGCTTGAGGAAAATCCGTTAAAAACTCCAATTTTTTTTTAAGGATTTAAACTAAGCAAGTTTTCAAATGTCTCCTTAATAGAAAAAAAATTCGTTATTTTAAGAGTTTCTAACGCTTTGTAATGTGAAAATTTAGAAAAAGCGTAATTTGCTAGAAGTAAAAATTTTTTATTTTACACAAGTTTCACAAACTAATGAAATATTTGGCATATAAAAAACCAAATATTGAAAATTTCATTTTACAAAACGTCAATGTAAGGACAACCCAATAAACTATTAATTAAATTCCCCACTTTTCAAGCTTTTTGAAATTGCATTTTCAATGAAACCATTATTTTTTCAAATGCTGAAAATAACCCGTTAAAAACTTAAATTTAAGAATTGCCCAAATAATTTCCAAATGTATTCTGATAATTCACGTTACTTTTTAAAGAGTTTTTCAATAAATATGTAATGTGAAAATTTAATGGTAAAAAAGCGTAATTTTAGAAGGTTAAATTTTTTTTATTAAAACAGGTTTTCACAAACTAATGAAATAATTTGGTATATAAAAAACGTAAATATTTAAAGTTTTCTTTAAAAAACGTCATTTTAAGACCCCATAAAACAAATTAAAAAATTCTCTTTTCTGCTCTTTGAATCATTGTGAAATTGCATTTCAATGAAACAATTATTTTTTTTTTCAAATTGCTGAGAGATTCTGTTTAAAAAACTAAATTTAAGATTTAACAAATAATAATTTCAAAAAAATATTTTAGAATTTTTAGAAAAAAAATCCGTACTTTTAGAGTTCTAAATTTGTATTGGAAAAATATTTAAGAAAAATGCGTAATTTTAGAAGTTAAAATTTTATTAAAACAGGTTTCACAACTTATGAATGAAAAAATTGGTATATAAAAACACAATATTTATCAAATCATTTTATTAAAAAACGTCAATTTTAAGATCAACCTTTAAAACTATTAATAAATTCACACTTCTGCTGCTTTTTAAATATGCATTTCAATGAAACATATTATGGTGTAAATTTAGAAAATACCTTGAAAGTTTTAAAAAAACTCCAAATTTAGTGATATACCAAACTAATTTCATATTAGGAAGGATAATAGGAAAAATCGTTCTTTTAATAGTTCTAAATATTGTTAATGTGAAAAATTAAGACCAAAACGAGTCTTTGCAAAAAAATTTTTTATAATGTTAAAATTTTTATTAAAGGTTTTTCAAAACTAATAATAAAAAAATTTAGGGTTTCTTAAAAAATTATGTGACGTTTGTTTTAAAAAGTTGTCAATTATAAATTCAACACCTAAAACTATAATAAATTCACTATTTTTTCAGCTTTTGAAATTGCATTTTTTTTCATTTAAAACCAACATTATATTTTTTTTCAACACATGCAACTGCTGAAATTTCCGATTAAAAATGCAATTTTAAAAGATTTTACCAAAACTTTAGAGTTAAAACCAAATAATGAAAAAGCATTTATTATGGTAAGGAGTTTGTCTAACTCCGTAATGGTAAAATTTTAAGAAAAAGCGTAATATTATAAGTAATGTAACATTTTTTATTTTTAAAACAGGTTTCAACAACTATATAGAAAATATTTTGGAATATATATTAAAAACACATCACTAAAAAAATTTCATTAAAAAACGTCAATTTAAAGACCCTTAAAAAAAAACTATTAATTAAATGCACTTTTCAGCTTTTTTTAAAATATTGCATTTCAATGGAAACACATTATTTTTTCAAATGCCTGAAACATACATTTTTAAAAAATTATCATCAATTTAAAGTGTTTTTACCAAATTAATTTTTTCAGGACTTTAGGCGTTAAAGAGCGTTTAATTTTTTTTTTAAGATCTAAATTTGTAATGTGAAAATTTTAGAAGATTAATAATTTTTTTATTTTTAAAACAGGTTTTCACAACTTATGAAAAATAGATATAAAAACAAAATATTTTGGAAATTTCATTACAAAAACGTTCAATTTAAGACACCTCTTAAAACCTATTAGTAATAAATTTCACACTTTCAGCTTTTTTTGAAATCTGCATTTCAATGAAACATTATTTTTTTCAAATGCTGGAAAAATCGATCCCGTTAAAAACTAAATTTTAAGAAATACCAAATAATTTCAAATGTTTGAAATTTAGGAGAAAAATCGTTACTTTTTAAAGTTTCTAAATTTGTACATGTAGAAATTAAGAAAAGCGTAAATTAGGAAGTAAATTTTTTTATTTAGAGTGTTTCACAACTATATGAAATATTTCGGGTATATAAAAAAACAAATTCAAAATTAAAGAATTTCAATTTTAAAAAAAAACTCGTCAATTTAAGACAAACCTAAAACAATTAATAAACTCTCTTTTCTTTTTTTCTGTTTTTAGAAATTGCATTTCAATGAACACATTATTTGTTTTATCAAATTGCTGAAAATACCGATAAAAACTAAATTTTAAGAGATTTTTTAAAACAAAATATATTTCAAATGTTGAATCTTAGAAAAAAAATGTACTTTTAACGAGTCTAAATTTGTTATCGATGGAAAATTTAAGAAACAAGCGTTAGATTTTTTAGAAGTTAAAATTTTAATAAAACAGGTTTTCTAAAAAAAACTAATGAAAAAATTTAGGGGATATAAAAACAAATATTTTATAGAAATTTCATTAAAATACGTCAATTTAAGGCAGTTTTAAAACTATTAAATAAATTCACCCTTTTCTGCTTTGCTTTTTAGACAATAGCATTTATTTTCATATGAAAACACATTATCTTTTCAAAATGCTGAAAATACCGGTTTTAAAAATACCAAATTTAAGATTTAACAAAAAATTTTCAAAATGTTGAAATTTAGGGAGAGGAAAAATCTACTTTTAAGAGTTCTAAATTCCATTTAAGGTGTGAAATTTAAGGAAAAAAAAGCGTAATTTTAAAAAGGTAAACATTTTTTATTTTAAAACAGGTTTTTCACAAAACTAATGAAAATATTTGGTTATATAAAAACAAAACTAAAATTTTCGTCTGACCTTTCAATTTAAGACACCCTAAAACTATTAATAAATTCACTTTTTCAGCTTTTTGAGAAATTAGCATTTCAATGAAACACATTATCCTTTCAAATGCTGAAGGAAAATTATCCGGTTAAAACTCAATTTTAAGATTTACCCAAAAATTAATAATTTCAAATGTTGGAAATTAGGAAAAAAAATCTTACTTTTTAAGAGTTCTAAATTTGTAATGTGAAAATTTTAGAAGTTAAAATTTTTTATTAAAACAGGTTTTCACAACTAATGAAATATTTGGTATATAAAAACAAATATTGAATCAAATGACCTTGTAAGACAACCTCCCTAAAAACAATTTAATAAATTCTCTTTTCTGCTTTTTTGTTGAAATTTGCATTCAATGAAACACGATATTGTTTTATAAATGACTGATTTGAAAATACCCCTTAAAACTCAATTTTAAGATTTTACCAATAATTTCAAGAATGGTTGGAAATTTTTAGAAAAAAATCGCTACTTCTTTTAAGAGTTTTCTAAATTCCTTAATGTGAAAAATCTTAAGAAAAAGCGTAATTTTAGGGAAGTTAAAAATTTTATAATATTTAAAACAAGAGTCACGGTTTTCACAATGAAATATTTGGTATATAAAAAAACAATTATTTTAAATTTCATTTACAAAATTTAAAAAATTTAAGAAACCCTAAAACTATTAATATTAAATTCACTTTTCTGAACCTTTTTTTTTTGAAATTGCATTTCAATGAAACACATTATTTTTTCAAATGCTGAAAATACCGTTAAAAACTAAATTTTTTAGATTTACCAAATAATTCCAAAATGTTGAAATTTAGGAAAAAATTTCGTACTTTTAAGAGTATCTAAAATTAAGAAAGGTGAAAATTAAAAAGAAAAAGCGTAATTTTTTAGAAGTGTTTTAAACATATTTTTTTTTATTTAAACACAGTGTAAACTCACAAGAAATAATATATTTGGTATATAAAAACAAATTATTGAGAATTTCATTAAAAAAAAACATCAATTAAGGACACCTAGAAACAATAATTAATAAATTTCTTCTTTTTCTGTTTTTGGAAATTGCCATTTTTTTTTTCAATGAAAACACATTATTTTTTTTTCAAATTGCTGAGCACAATACCGTGGTTTAAAAATTCAATTTTTTTAAAGGAAATACAAAATAATTTTCAAATGTTGAAATTTTATGAAAAAAATACGTACTTTTAAGAGTTCTAAATTTATGTAATTGTCAAAATTTCAAAGAAAAAAGGCGGTTAAATTAGAAGTTTTAAAATTTTTTTATTAAAACAGGGTTTTCACAACTAATAAAGATGTGACGGTATATAAAAACAAAATTTTTCTTAATGAAATTTCATTAAAAAAACGTCAATATTTAAGATCCTCAACACATATTATATAAAAACTTTTCTTGTTATGAATGGTAATTGTTCAGAAAACCACATATATTTTTTTATGGTTGATCAGAACAGTTTATCAATTAAGATTTCACAAATAATTTTCAATGATCAACTCGACAGATCTAGAAAAAATACGTACTTTTTTTTAAGAGTTCTAAATTTTTTTGTAATTGTGAAAATTTAAGAAAAAACCCGTAATTTTAGAAGTATTTTAAGAATTTTTTAATTAAAACCAGGTCTTTCACAAACAGGTTTTAATTTGGTATATAAAAAACAAATATAAATTTCATTTAAAAAAACGTCAATTTAAGACACCCTAAAACTATTAATAAATTCGCTTTTCTGCTTTTTGAAATTGCATTTCAATGAAACACATTATTTTTTCAAATGCTGGAAAAATCGTACTTTTAAGAGCTATTTTAAGGAAATTACCAAATAATTCAAATGTTGAAATTTTAGGAAAAAAATCGTACTTTTTAAGAGTTTCTAAATTGTAATGTGAAATTTAAGCAAAAGCGTAATCTCGTTTTTAAGAGTTAAATTTTTTTACTAAAACAGGTTTTCACAACTAATGAAATATTTGGTATATAAAAACAAATATTGAAATTTCATTAAAAAACGTCAAATTTTTAAGACACCTAAAAACTATTAATAAATTCTCTTTTCTGCTTTTTTGAAATTGCATTTTGATTTCAATGAAAACACATTATTTTTTCAAATGCTGAAAATACCGTTAAAAACTCAATTTTAAGATTTACCCAAATAATTTCAAAATGTTGAAATTTAGGAAAATCGTTCTTTTTTAAGAGTTTCTAAATTGTGTAATGTGAAAATTTAAGAAAAAGGCGTAGATTTTAGAACGTTATAAATTTTTTTTTATTTTTAAAAACAGGGGTTTCAAAAACTACATGAAATAATTTCGGGGTATTATAAAAAAACAAATATTGAAATTTTGCTATTAAAAAAAAAAACGTTCAATTTAAGACATTCTAAAACTATTAATAAATTCCACACTTTTTCATGCTATATCTACATTACTTTAGGTCATGAACACATTTTTTTTTTTCACATGCCTAAAAACACCGTTTTTTTAAAACTCAATTTTTTAAAGATTTAACAAAATAATTTCAAATGTTTGAAAATTTTAGGAAAAAAATCGCTTCCTACTTTTCAAGAGTTCTAAATTCGTAAATGTTGAAATTTAGGAAAGAAGAAGTTAAATTTTTAGAAGTTAAAATTTTTATTTAAAACAAAGTGACACGTTGAAAATACTCATTAAATATCAGATATGTTTACGCAAACATATGGAAAATTTCCTCAAAACACACAAACGTCCAATTTTAAGACAAAATAAAAAACAATTTAATAAATTCTCTTTTTTTTATCTGCTTTTTTAGAAATTGCATTTCAATGGAAACATATATAATCTTTTTTCAAATGTCTGAAAAATACCGTTAAAAACTCAATTTTTTAAGATTTACACCAATAATTTTCCAAATGTTTGAAAATTTAAGGAGAATTCGTTACTTTTAAGAGTTCCCTAAATTGTAATGTCGAAAATTTTAATGCAAAAGCTAATTTAATATTTTTTTATAAAATTGTATTAAAATATTTTCTTAAACAGCTCATGAAGAACCTGGAATATAATAAACAAAATTATTGAAATTTCATTAAAAAACTGTACAATCAATTTTAAGACACCTAAAAACAATTAATAAAATTCTCTTCTCTGCTTTTTTAAAAAATTGGCATTTCAATGAAACACATTATTTTCAAAAATGATCGAAAAAAACCTTTGGTTTTTTTTATTTTTAAAAACTCAATTTTAAGATTTAACAAATAATTTCAAATGGTTAAATTTAAGAAAAAATCGTACTTTTAAGATTCTTCTCTACCTCAATGTGAAAATTTATAGAAAAAGCGTAATTTAGAAGGTTAAATTTTTTTTTATTAAAACAGGTTTTTTTTTTAACAATAATAATAAATATTTTGCGGATATATAAAAACAAATATTTTTTGAAATTCAATTAAAAAACGTCAATTTTAAGACACCTTAAACTATTAATTCACTTTTCACTTCTGCTTTTTCTCTTCTCACTCTTGCACATGAGACCACAGCATCACGATTCATCGCCGGAGAGTACCGTTAAAAACTTCATTTTTAAGATTTACCAAATAATTTCAAATGTTGACATTTGGAAAAATCGTTCTTTAAGAGTTTTAAATTAGTTGTAATGGGAAAATTCAAGAAAAACCGTAAATTAAATTAGAAAAGTTAAAATTTGTTTTATTAAAAACAGGTTTTCACAAAACTAATGAAAATATTCTGGTATATAAAAACAAATCATAATTTTTATAATTTCCATTTAGAAAACGTCAATTTAAGACACCTAAAACAATTGAATATAAAAAAATACTCTTTTCTGCTTTTTTGAAATTGCATTCTCAATGAAACACATTATTTTTTGTTTCAAATGCTGAAATTACCGTTTAAAAAAACTCAATTTTAAGATTTAACCAAATTAATTTTTCAATTGTTGAAATTTAGGGAAAATCGTACTTTTAAAGAGTTCTAAAATTTCCGTAAATGTTGAAAATAAAGAAAAACGCCGATAATTTTTTAAAACGTTTTAAAATTATCTATCTTCAAAACAACGTGTTCAAAACTAACGAAATATTTTAGATATAAATAACAAATGAGTTGGAGCTTTCAATGAAAAAATGTCAAATTTAAGAAATTGGTTCAAATGTTAATAATACAAATAATTTCAGCAAATGATTTTTTGCTAGCTTTTCAAAAATATCAGTGTCATTGATTTTCTTTGAGATGCATAAAAAAAAGTGTAAAAATTCAATTTTAATGATTCACCAAATAATTTCAAATGTTGAAATTAGAAAAAATCGTACTAAAAGAGTTTCTAAATTTGTAATGTGAAGAAATTTAAGTAAAGTTGCTTGCTAATAAGAAAGGAAGGAAAAAGCTTTTTTATTTAATTATTAAGACAATGCTTTATCCAAAAATAAAAAAATTTTCTGGAATATGAAAGACAAATATATTTTGAAATTTCATTAGAAAACGTCAATTTTAAGGACACCTAAGACAATTAATAAATTCTCTTTTCTCTTTTTTGAATTGCATTTCAATATGAAACACATTATTTTTTTCAAATTCCTGAAAATACCGCTTAAAACTCAATTTTAAGATTTTTTGAATACATTTAAAATGTTGAGAAATTTAGGAAAAATCGTAACTTTTTTTAAGATTTCTAAATTTGTCATAGATTGAAAATTTAAGAAAAAGCTCGTAATTTTTAGAAGTAAATTTTTTTTTACTAAAAACTGGTTTTCACTACTAATGGAAATATTTGGTATATATAAAAACAAATATTTGAAATTTCATTTAAAAAACGTTAATTTAAGACACCTAAAAAACAATTTTAATAAATTTTCTATTTTTCAGGATTTTTTGGAAATGCATATTTTTCATATATAGGCACATATTATTTTTTTCAAATGCTGAAAATACCGTTTAAAAAACTCAATTTAAAGAATTTAACAAATAAATTTTCATTTATGCTTTAAATTTAGAAAAAAATCGATCCTTTTTAAAATCAATTTGTAATGATAAAATTTAAGAAAAAGCGTAATTTTTATAGAAGTAAAATTTTTTATTAAAAACAGGTTTTTCACAACTAATGAAATATTTGGGTATATAAAAAACAATATTGTTGAAAATTTCATTAAAAAAACGTCAATTTAAGACACCTATAACAATTAATAAATTCTTTCTCTTTTCTGCTTTTAGAATTGCATTCAATGAAAAACATATTATTTTTTCAAATGCTCAAAAAATCCTGTTAAAAAACTCAATTTTTTAAAGATTTACCAAAAAATAATTTTCAACTATGTTGAAAATTAGTGAAAAATCGTACTTATAAGTGTTTTAAATTTGTAATGTGAAAATTTAAAGAAAAAGCGTAATTTTAAGGGAAGGTTATAATTTTTTTATCTTTTTTAACATTTCATCAATAAAACCAAACTTAATGGCAAAATTTTCGTATATAAAAACAAATATTTTGGAAATTTTCCAATTAAAAAAAACGTTAAATTTTTAATAAGACACTATATTTAAAACTATTAATAAAAATTCTGATTTCTCCGCTTTTTGAAATTGCATTTCAATGAAACACGATATTTTTTCAAATGCTGAAATCCCTCCGTAAAAATACTCAATTTTTAAAAATTAAACCATATCATAATTTTCAAATGTTTAAAATTTAGGAAAAATCGTACCTTTAAGGGTTCTAAATTTTGGTAATGTGAAAATTTTTAAGAAAAAGGCGTAATTTAAAAGTTAAATTTTTTTTATTAAAACACGTGGTTTTCACAAAACTAATGAAATATTTGGTATATAAAAAAACAAATATTGAAAAATTTCACTAAAAAAACGTCAATTTAAAGACACCTTAAAACTATTAATTAATTCACTTTTCTGCTTTTTGAAAATAGCATTTCAATGGAAACACATTATTTTTTTTCAAATTGCCTGAAAAAAATTTGTTTAAAAACTCCAATTTTAAGATTACCAAATAATGATTTCAAATTGTTTGAAATTTAGGAAAAATTCGTACTTTTCGTTTTTAAGGAGTTCTAAATTTGTATGTGAAAAATTTTAAAGGAAAAAGCGTAACGTTATTTTAGAAGAAGTTAAATTTTTATTAAACAGGTTATTCACAACATAATGAAAATAATTTAGGTCATATTATAAAAACAAATATTTGAAATTTTACCATTTAAAAAAAAAAATCAATTTAAGAACCTAAAACAATTTAATTAAATCATCTTCATGTTCAATATTTTTAAAATGTTTATTGACACATTATTTTATATTTATAAATGCTACTTCATTATAACAAAAACTACCTGTTAAAAAACCTTCAATATTTAAAAGGACAAAACATTACATATAAATTTTAATACTAATTTCAAATGGCTTTAAAGACAGAACATTAACATGGTGAAAAGATAGAAAGATAAAGAACTAAGAGATTTACAAATATTTCAGGCAAAGTTAAATCTTAAATTTTAGAAAATTTTAGATAAAAAAACGCTTAAAATATCAGAGAATACCTTATGGAATTTTTTTACTAAAACAGGTTTTCACAAACTAATGAAATATAATTTATAACAGGTATATTATATATATATTAATTAATTATAAAATTAACAAATTATAATAGAATAAATTTTCATTAATAAAAACGTCAATTTAATAGACACCTACTTACTAAAAACTTATTAATAAAATAAGTTTATCTTATGCTACATTTTTAGAAAATTACATTCAATGATGAAACACTATTATTTTTTTCATAATAATTGCAATATGGCTAATAATACCGTAAAAACTCAATCTCAATTTTAAGAATTACCAAACGATTATTTATTCAAAAATGTTGAGAAAATAGGGTGAAATAAAAATTACGCTACTCGTAATACTTTGGAGTTGAGGCAACAGTTTGTTAAATAGTTGAATGATAAATAATTCAATAAGCGAAAGTTTACCATTTTTAATTTTTAAAATTTAGTTATTAATTTAACAGGTTTTTTTCAACCCAGAGGTAAAATTCTTGGGTATATATAAAAACATAAAATATTTTAGACCACTTCATTAAAAAACGTAAATTTTTAAGATATTCTCCTAAAATATCATTAAATAAATTTCTCTTTCTGTTTATTTGTACTTTTTACAATTGCATTTCAATGAAAACACATTTTATTTTTTTTCAAATGCCTTACAAATGAAATACCGTTTAAAAACTCAATAGTAATTAAGTTTTAACAAATAAGTTTTAAATATGTGTAAAAATTAGAAGAAAAAAATTCAATTTTACTTTTAAGAGTTCTTTATTTGAAAAGTTGAATAAATATTGAAAAAAAAGCTTCTATCGTAATTTTTTAGAAGTTAAAATTTTTATTATTTTGATTAAATAAGGGTCTTTGGGGATATGAGTATGAAATTAATTTGGTATATATAAAAACATAATAATATTGAAAAATTTCATAAAATAAACGTCAATTTAAAGACACACTTAAATAACAATTAATATAATTTCTCTTATTTTACTGCTTTTTAGAAAACTTGTCGTAGTCTTATTTTCGCGCAGGAGGACTGAAAGGCAGATGGGAGATTTCTTTTGTAAATGCTAAAAAATACCGTATCAAAACTCACCTTAGGGGCCCAATACTTTGGACTAATTTCAAACGTGTTGACCAATTGTGTGGGTGAGAGAAAAAATACTGCGTACTTTTAAGTGATTCTAAATTTTGAAAAAATGCTGATTGAAAATTGATTTAAGACGCCCGTTAACGTAAATTAAATTTTTAAAGAATATATAATTAAAGGTTTTTTGTCTAAATTAAAAACAGGGTTTTCACACTTAATGAAACCTAGGTGGTATGATTAAATATCAAACCTTTGTAAATATATCATTTAAAAATTAAAACAAAACATACGTTTTTTTTTTCAATTTAAAGACACCTCTTAATTAACAATTAAGTAAAGAATTCCATCTTTTTACATGCTTTTATTGTGACCCAATTGTGATATTCAAGCTGTTTATTGAAACACAATTTGATTTTTTTCGAACTTTTGCTGAAATTACGGGTACGTTAATATAACTCAATTTTAAGATTTTTTATATATATAACTTTTACCAAATAATTTCAAATGTTGATATTTATTGTAGCATGTAAATATAATCGTTTACTTCTTAATTGAAGTTTTCAAAGAGCTTTGATACCTATGGAATTTAAATATTAATTAACGAAAGTTCGTAATTTTAGAAGGTTAAAACTGTATATTTATAACATTAAAACAGGAGTAGAGTTTTTCACAACTAATGAAATAATTTCGTGTGATATATAAAAAAAAGCACAACAAATTATATATCTTAGTAATTTAAATTATCTCTAGGTGGCTAAAAAACGGTCAATTTAAGACACCCTAAACCTATTAATAAAATTTCACCCTCTTTTTTTTTTCATGATGCTATTCTTTGAATTATTAGCATTTCACTATTGTAAAACACCCCATTCATGCATTTTTCGCTTCAAATGCTGAAATGGCACTTAATACTCTGTTTTTATAAAAAACTGCTTATTGACTTACATTTATCATGAGCATAATTGGACATTTGATATGGAATCTTAAATAGTCTTTCTTTAGTGTGAAAAAGATCGTAACTCTTTTAAGAGTTCTAATTAATTTGTTCCATGTTAAATCTTGTTGGAAGAATTTTTTTTAGAAACGAAACCGCACAAGACTGTAACTTTTTTCCTGAGAAGGTTTAAAAGAATTTTTTTTGGGTATTGGTAAAGACAAGGATTTTCATTCAACAATGTGAATTACACCAATAATGGGATTTGGCTGCCCTGCACGTTTCGGAAGGCCAAAAGATATCAAAAATTTCAAAATAATTTTTAAAAATTCATTAAAAACCCGTCAAATTTTTAATGAGACACCATAAAGAAGGCTCTATTTAATTAATAAGTGTCACTTATTCGCTTTATGATTATAACCAGTCATTGCATCTGTCGAATAAAATAAACAGACTCAGAAACATTTCTATTTTCTATCAAAATGACTTTGTAAAAAATACTGTTTAAAACATCGGAATTTTCGTAAATATTTAACGAAGAGCTCATTTTCACAAACCTGTTTGAAAAAAGTTATGTGACATTGCATTTAAATATCGGTTATCTCTTTTAAGAGTTTCTAAATTTGTGGTTGTTGGAATGATGAAAATTTTAGGAGCTTGTATAATTTTGTCGCTGTTCGTGATAAAAGTTGTAAGAATGTTAAAATTTTCCATATGTGAACACGATGGCCAATGGTACTTTCCGAAACAACTAAAATAGAAGATTAGTTGGTGTTATATAGACAACACAAATACCATCCTTAGAAGGGAATATTCAATAAATATATTAAAAATGTGGACCAAATTTCTAATACACATAGAAAAATATCAACTCATCTATCTGCATTAGTCTTTTTAAACTTACAAAATAATTTATATCACAATGTTTCTCTCTCTCTTCAATGAAAACATTAATAATTTTCTTTTAAAATTAACTTGTGCTGTTTTATTTTAAATACCCACTTGTTTAAATTTTCGAGAGAGGATGGTTAAAAGAGCCAAGTACTGGTTTAAAGAAAATGTTACAAAAATAATTTCAAATGTTTCTGAAAATGTTAGGAGAGAATTTTCGTTAACTGTTTAAGAGTTCCCGTAAATTTGTAATGTGTCGAAAATTTTAACTACAGAAGGAAAGAGAGTCCGTAATTTTAGTGAAGTTAAGAGTGGAACGAGTTTGTTTATTTAAAAACAAGGCGCGTTTTTCAGATCGGAATTCAGGACTTTTAGATGAGGTTAAATACGCCTGTTAGTCGTAGAGAACCACCTCACATGAATGTAGAAGAGAACAAAGTATGGTTCCGACCTCCTGAAATAAAAGTTCAAGTATAATAGACAAAATGGAAATAGAGCAAAAAAACGTCAAACATTTAAAGGGGACAACACGGAAGATAGAAAAAACAATTAAAAGTGAATCATACTTGTCTGCTTATAAGTTAAGAAGAAGAATTGCAGTGGTTTTTACAATTAGGAAACAATTTCAGTTATAGTGTTTCAAAAAATGCTGGGATGAAAGGAAATAAACCCGTTAAGGAAACTCAAAGTGTTTTAAGAGAGTTAAAAAAAAATGAGTGTAGGTAATAAAGTCAAATGTATAGAAAAGTTTAATGGGAAAAAATAACGGTACTATTTAAAATAGCTCGTAAAGAGTTTTGTAATGTGAAAGAGGATTTAGAGAGAGATTAGAGAGAAAATTAATGCCAACGTAGACAGTTTAAAATATTTTTAGTTGAGAAACAGGGTTTTCACAACTAATAAGAAAATTTGGGTTATATACTAAAAAGCAAGGAGTATCAACCTGGGATATTTCGGTGGGAAATGACCTCTTGGATCCAAAACGGTCCATTTTTAAGACACCTGTAAGCACAACTAGGCTAGTTAATTAATACCTTTAACTAATTTCAGACTATTTAATTAATTCGAATGTAATGGCAATTATTCTTTATATTATTTATTCAATTCACAATAATACCCTACAGATGATAACATTTTCTCTTCCTTTTTTTTATCAAACTGCCATGATTTCACCCATATAGTAAGAAGTAACAAAACTTTACAAATTTTATAGAACTTTACGACGGAACAAAATAAAATTCACAACCTGCTTGACATCTCTTAAATAATGTATGAAACATCGCAGACTCAATATGAAGAATGAAATAGATTTTGTATTGATGTCTGTGCTAAAGTAAAAGTACTGTAATCAAGAAAAAGGAATGTGGTGAGTATCAATATTTCTTTCATATTAATTTAACTTTTAATTTAAATACAACTAAGCAAACAATTGGTATATATAAAAAAACAGAGACTACAATTATTTATTCTTTAATAAGAGAAAAATGTCTTCAAGTAATTCTACAATATTTTTACATGAATAATGAGGCACTCCTTTTTTCTTTTTTATATAGCTTAAGTAATTGGAGTAATATTTTTCTTCTAAGTTTTTCTTGCACATTTTTATTACTATTGTTTAGATTAATAGTCTGTTCAATGCGCAGAGATTTTTTTTAGTTTATAATTCAAAAAAACAAAAAAAAAATAATTTGTTTTGCTTTTGTTTTTGTTTTTTTCTTTATAATTAACTACAATTTAAGATATAATTTTCTAATATCTTAACATATTAATTTTAATTTTTATTTCCTCATTATTATTTTTTTGTTTTTTTGTGTGTGAATTTATGGTTTGTAATAAAATAAAATTAACTAAAATTGGTGCGTTTAATATTCTTTTTTAGCCTTCTATTCTAAAATTTTTATTGTTATAATAATTATTTTTAGATTAAATTTTGAATTTTATATAAGGAATTTAATGTTTTAAAGACTAATTTTAATATTGGTTCTCTTATAAATGTTTAAATATTTTATATTTATTAAATTTTATTCAACATGTATAATTGTAGAGTAGGGCTAGTAAACTTTAAAAATTTAGAAATTAGGGTTTTACGATTACCTAAAGCGAAGAGTAGGAGAGTCTATTTACCACAATCAACTAGATTAAAAAAATATTTAGCGGGGATTAAGCTATAAAAACCCAAAAGTTATGTATGAAATTTCTACTTTAAGCATAAAAAATCACGATACACTGCCATCTCTTTTAAGATTACCATCCCTTACCCTAAAAACTAACCCATATTAATAAATTTTCTATCCGGTGATTTCTTATTGATTTCAGCTTCGATATGGTTTGAAATTTTCGCATATTTCCATGCTATTGAATAATCATGTGATTTTTTTTTTCAAATGTTCATCAATTTCTTTGAAATAATCGATTTATTATAGACTCTAAATTTTTTAAGCAAATTGACACCAAATATATTTCAAAAACATAAGGTCTTTTTATTTTTATGTTTGAATGTGTTGTTTGGTTAAAACTTTATGTTTGTAATAAACTTTTATAATCGTAACTAATTTTAAGTAGTTCTAAATTTGTTATATATGTTGTTTTGATAAAAAATTTAAGAAAAAGTTTGAATGGAAAGAATAATTTTATGAAGATTAAAATTTTTTATTTTTATGGTTTAAATGCACTAGTTTTAAAGAAGGACTAATAAGCAAACAAATATTTAATTTGTTTTTTTACAAATAAATATTTTAATATACTAAAAGCAAATCTATTGTAAAATTTCTATTATAATGGTTAAATTACGTGTCAATAACCAACTCTTTAAGACAACCTAAAAAAATACTAATGACATTAATATAAAAATTACTCCTTCTCCTGCATTTTTTGAATATATCGCTCTTAAATTCCTTTTTGATCCACAATTTCTAAAAAAAGGATATTTATTTAGTCAAAAACTATGTTCACTCACAATTATGGCCTAGAGAGAACTGCAACATTACCATACGCAACACATCAATTCAAACGTACTCTTGAATAACTTCATAAGATCAACAATTTTTTTTGCGATACTATTTTATTAGAGAGTTTCTCATTAAATTTGGAATATTTTCTAATGAATATATTTAGCAATTTGACCGAAATATTTAATTTGTAAAGAAAAGAAGCGTAATTTAGAAGTTTAAATTTTTTTATTAATATAACTAACAGAAGCTTTGCATATAATAATGCCAATATTTTGGTATAATGAAAAAAAAATGTTGATATTTCATTTGAAGAACGTTAATTTAAAAAAACCTTTAAAAAATTAATATATGGCTATTAATAACGAAATTTGGTCTTTTATAAGACTATGTTTTGTTCTTGCTTTTTTTGTAACTGAAAAAAATAAGTATTATTTCATATATGACAACATTCACTTTATAATAGTTTTTCAAATGAACTATGTAAAAAAAATAACCTCTTTTTTGTTTAAAAGGAGCAACTTCTAATATTGTATTTAAAGTACTTATTACCAAAATTAGGTAACGTTTCAAAAAATTGTAAGTTGAAATTTGATGGATCAGAAGAGAAAAAAATTTTCGTCACAAATTAATTTATACAGAGAAGTTACTAAATTAACTGGCTATCGTCCGTTAACAGCAATTACTCCAAGAATAAACCCCTACCCATCCCGATTATATTTTAGAACTATCGGAGTTTTATTAAATGAGTGTTTCTTATTATATTAAACACATGGTATTGTTTTCTCCAAATAAATTTCGATAAATATTTGGTTTATAATATTTAAAAATATCGAAAAACTATCGATTATATTTTTTCAACTTTTAGGAAAAAGTGTCCAGAATTTATACAATCAGAATGA